>CM077151.1:282987415-283142572 GCA_039583875.1 Platanthera guangdongensis | reverse complement strand
TCTCCCCTACTGTGCAACCTCCTTCCCAGCTCGTCGAACCGGGGCATCCTCGCTTAGAGCCAGGGCGACAACGACTGAGACAGCTGGTGTCGAGCACTCGGCACGCGCGCCGAGTGCGAACTTGACGAGGCCAAGCACCTCCTGCCTGAACTTCTCGAACATCCCCACCGTGGCGAGAGGGGGAGGGGGTGGTGAGTCGCCCTGTCCAAACATTGCCCTTCTCCTCCAGTCATCTAGCCTGCTGAAGATTTTCTGCGTTGACCACTCTCCACGCTCACCGCACCAAAAATGCTGAAACCAAAAACTCAATCTCTGTCGAGTTCACCCTTGGGGAAGGGGTGATCACACACCTATTTCTCTCAAAAATATTGAAACCGAAAACTCGATCTCTGTGGAGTTCACCCTTGGGGAAGGGGTGATCGCACACCTACTTCTCTCCCGCGAGCCAAACGACTAAGGAAAAAGAACTAGGGACAGACACAAGGGCTCGGCGTGGAGGTCCCACCACACACCTGGAAGATCTTAGAGCGCTTCCCCTCCCTAGCCAAATGCCGAGCTGAGGGTATCTCAGAAAGTGCAAGAAGACCGGGGCACAAAAAACATGCTTTTTGAGGTACCCCCTTGGGTCTATTTATAGATTTCTGAAAACAGCCTGCAAATAGCCAACCTCCGCTGTTTTGAACAGCTATGTGCAGCCCAATTGGGTATGCCAATAGTGTAACTCCGATGTTCTTCAAGGCTATAGGCAGGTCCACGGGGGTAAAATATAAAGACACATCACAAGAGACTGGACGAGCAGCCTTCTGAAATCTCTACTCGCTGGGGTCGGCGAGTGCCCGATGGAGCTGGCACTCGACGCCTCTTCCCGGCCCTGAGCGAGTGCGGGCCCGACTTGCCCCACTCGCCTGCTGCTCGTCGAGCTCCTGGGGCGAGTGCGAGCCGACCTGCTCCACTCGCCCCTCACTTGCTCCACCCTACTAGGGCGAGCTGAGGAGGCCACCGAGCTCTTGCCTCCCTTCAGCTCGCCTAGGACCCGGACTGCTAGACGGCCGATCTGACTCCTATCGACTACTACTACTACTGCCAGATATGGGGTTATACAGTTTCGGTCGCCTGTTCGCCCCTCACGCGAACTGTGGCATGGAGGGCAGTGAAAATGAATTGGGATGCACTTTGGTTTTCTCACAGTCTAGAGCTTTTTGTCTTACTTGAAGGTGACTTTTTTTTACTGGTTTGCATATAGTGGAAATAGGGCCGCACTTAACACTGTTCTTTTTTTGCATCTTATTCCAACAATGACATTGAAGCCGGCTAAAGTGTGCATGCTATGCGTCAACATATACAACATATGTGCGGTCGAGCCTAACGATCGTGTACGATCATTTTTTGGATGATACTTCGTGGTATTTTCCTTGAATTTTTTAAATCAGTCCGAGAAGATTTCAATTAAGGAAAGACAACTCATCTGAACGAGTCGCGCGCATCTAAACGCACACACCTAAAGACAAAATCACCCTGAAAGAAGGGGCAGAACTAAGCACGTACATCCAAGCACAACACACCTGCGTGGCACACACACAACGCACAAGCACGTGCATTGCCCGCGAGCCAGGCGCGAGCGCGCCGGCGGTCGTTGGCACCCCCGGCCACCCCCGCCATCTTTAGCCGCCTCCAGCCACCTCAGTCACCGGGCAACCTGCTCGGCCGCCCGTACTGCCCGGGGGCATTTTCGTCATTTGCTAAAATTGGTGATCCAAGTGACTGACACGGAGCGACGTCATCCGCCAACACAAATTCCGCCCCGGCGCAATTACCAACATATCCTTTCAGAAAACTATAAAGAGGCTCTCAGGTCTTCATTTGAAGACAAGCAACTCAAGAGGCTAGAAAAAGCTCTTCGATTTTCCGACGAGAACGAGAGACTTAGATCGTTCCTCCACTCAGAATTCTCTCTGCTCCCTCTCTAGCACGAAGACGTCTCGAGGCTTTAAGAACGTGACTTTTTCTTATCCAAAGGAGCGCTCTCATAAAGCCTCCGACTCAACGGGAGCGCTCTCATCGAGGCTCCGAGGACTTGGCAATTTTCACCACCGGAGCGCTTCTATTGAGGCTCCGAGAACTTAAAGATTTACACCACCGGAGCGCTTCTATTGAGACTATGAGGAATTAGAGATTTTCATTGCTCGACTTCTTCCACCCAAGCTCCAAGGACTTATTTTTTCTCCATTATTTTTTTATTCTGCACTTGTAACGGAGAGATGGTCTGTCACCCTACGAGAAGTTGTCTCAACTCTTGTAAACTCTAACAAAATAGTGAATTTTGGCCCGACACAGATCTGACCACGTGTTTTTTCACCCTTTCCGAGTTTTGCATATCAAAAAAGTCTTTTGTCATTTGCTACTATTTTCTTTGACTGTTTGTGCACCCGATCAAACTTCGAGTTAAGGCGGTCCAATTCTCCGAACTGAGGGAAAACCGGGTGACCCGCAACAATATTGATAGGAGATAGGAATACATATACATTATATCTAACAGATACAATCTCTAATGGTTTATGTTGGTGCATTAACATTATTGTTTACTCACTGGTTCCTGAGGTGTAGGCATTCGGCAGATCATTTCTTCGCACACAATTTCTTATTATTCGTTGAGATTCAATTAATGGATGAATGAAGCACTCGCACTCATGTGTCTGAAAAAAGCTCAAATGACGATGCAAAACTGCGATAGTAAACACATTCGCTACGATTTATTTGTATTTAACTGGGACCTAGGGCTTTACAATCGCAAACATTTGATCAGATTTGCACGTCTATTGCATCATTTTGGCTTAAAATAGAGTCTATGACTGCAGCTGCCTAAACTCTACTTACATTTATCATAAAAGAATGCACAATGGCTGCCGCTCTCTTAAACAGAGCTTAAATTCAATGCACTCATGAGCCTTATGTAAGTTGCAAAACATTAGGATTATCGATGATCAAGTAAAACCTGCGAAGCTTTTCCTTTTGCCTCCGAGTTTAAGCACTGATGCTGTTGGTTCCGAGAACCAGAGGGATCTGTGCTTGAAACCTGCAATGGATTGGCAGAATGAAAAAATTGACTGTGTGGAGCTGATACAGGAAGCCTTTGGGCAGGTATTCCAAGTGAATTAATTGTGCTGGAAGAGCTTGGCATTCTGTAAATCCCAGAGACGGTCGCGGGGACCGAAGAAGAATAAGGAACTGCATAGGAGGAACTGGAATGAGCCCTGGCGAGCCGTTGAGGTCGATCATCCCCATCCCGAACCCCAATCCCATTCCCATTCCCATTCCCATTCCGAGCCCCATTCCGACACCCAGCGGCGAAAATGGCGGCAATTGTGGTGCGCGCAAATGCTGCATATTCATCCCTGCAGGCAGCATCATGGGAGTCATGCATAACCCGCCTCCCATCGACATCATCTGCAAGCAAAGCTATGATTTTTATTAGCTCGAATTAATCAGAGTACTGAGGAATTTGAAAAGTTGATTGGAGATGAGAGAAAATGGGAATGATATTCTGCCTGAACTTGCAGCTGAAGGGTTTTGAGGTATTCTATGGCCTCATCAAGCATTGAAGCTTTGTCAACCTGTGTGGAAACAAATCTCATGTCAAAAATGTTAGAAATTTACCATGGAAGGAAGAAGAGAGAGTGTTTGTTACCTTGTTGCAGTTTGGGATAAGCTCTTGCAGAGCTTTCATTTTCTCATTGATTCTATCTCTTCTCCTCTGTTCAGATTCGAATGAGGTGTGAAATTCTGAATTGTGGAATAATGATTTGAAGTGAAGTTATTGGGGGAAATTGGATACTCACTCTTTCTGATAAATTATGAACTTCAGCAGCACGGCTTCTCTTTCCACTGGCACCCCTTCCTGAAGAAGGCTCCTTGACACCAAATGAGTCTTCCTCAAGATCCTACATGAAATCAAATAAGAAAAAAACAATGAAAATTTTAATTTTGGAATGAAAATTGAACTTACATCACTCTGCTCCCCTGATTCTTCTCTTTCCCGAGTTCTCTTTGTTGATTTATGTATGATGCCATTCGAAGCTATCCCGGCATCTTGGCCTGAACAAACTGAAGAAGATGCAACAACTGTTTCAGCCGCTGTGTCAGATTCATTCCTCTCCATGTTCATGCTCGCCGCAAAGCTCGAACTACTTGGTTTTGGTATTAGACACTGAATCAATCAGCGTAGATTCAGCGCAAGTTCTTGCAGCAGTACAATTTCTCGTGCACCTGTCTATACTGTGGGATTGGATTTAACGAGAGAAGCAGGCCTGGAGAAGTGTGAAAAAATTAATCAAACCAGCGCCGCCGCTTTTATGCAAAGGTTTTTGAACACCTGCATCTTGTGTCTGAAACCATCTGTTACTGCCGCTGGATTTTGGATTCTCAGACGAGATTTGGGACTGTTGCGGCACACTGAACAAATGGCCGACCCTGTTTTTACTCAGCTCTGAAGCTACTGGGAAGATTTAAACAAATGTGAATCTTTAGTCGTTATCTGGGCAGAATTAGTATTTTTATCAGCAGGGTTGAGATTGCCGTTTGAATTTGACAGAGAAGTCATAACAGTGGAGAAGAACTCCGAGCAGTAGTCGTTTTGGAGAGAGTCGCCGTTCATGGCGTAACTCAACCATTGATCTTCATCGTCTTCGTGAGAATTTAATGCGGTGGGGACTGAGATAGGCAAGTCATGCGCCGCCGCCGAGAAGAATCCAGTGCTCCGTTCAGCCCGATTTTTACCACGGTTGCATCGTCTCCACAGCCTTTCCCTTCAATTCTTCCATTGAATCCAGACTCAGAGGCACCGAAAGTGCTCCTCTTTGCTCTGTTAGACTGTCCCTGCATCATGATCTGACCGTTCTCCCACAGCAGCTCCACCAGCTCATGCTCTGGCCTTCAGTTTGAAATTTTTCATGAACAGAAGTAAGAAAAACAATCTTTTCACAGAAAAAGAAACTCTGTTGAAAACTGACTTACATGAAGGAAGACAGATCAAAAGAAGAATTTGGCATTTTATTGGGATGGGTGGATTCAGACCTCTCCTTTTTTTGAATCCTCTGCTTCAGCACCACTACTGCCCTTCATAGCAAGAAATCATCTTCCACTACTCTCTCTAAAAATAAAGAAAACTCCATGAACAGCAGAAGAAAAACCTCAGTCGCGCACCACCAAAGACAGCTTGTAAAATACTTCACAGGAAGAAAAAGACTAGAAAGCATTAAGAGAGAGAGGGCACATGTCGATCTCAGAACCGACTCTTCAGTCTTCACCCCCGCTGCATGTGTTGCTGCTGCCAGCCATTAAAAGAGGAAAACCAGTGGTTGCGATTCAACGGTCCTGATTGGTTGCGTGGGGGCTGCGAAGAAGAAGAGATAAGGTTCAGCGCCCTTGTTCTGAAAAACTTGAAGGTCAGATTTGTCCCGCAGTACAATCTTAAAAAGCTAAATAAGACCTTCATGATAAACCATATCTGCTGCTTGATACTCTCTCTCTCTCTCTCTCTCTCTCTCTCTCTCTCTCTCTCTCGCTCTCTCCCTCCCTCCCCCCCTCCCCCACTTAAGTCTTAATCAATCTCTCGCTGTCTCTACCTTTCACTTTCGATGGGAATCTGCGTTTACCAGTATAATCTCATCATTGGCGGAATTAAGTTTGCAGATTTATCCGCTAATCATGCAAAGCTCCACATTAGAGGAACGTTAAATATTTAAATTTCCTGTTTTTTGTCTGTTTGGAACGGCTGCTGATCTACGCTTAAAGACATACGATATTACGCATAAAAAGCCAAAAGGACGATACATACAGAATTACGCTCTCGGGTGTTGATACGAAGACAAGATAATTAACAATGTTGTGGATCCTACATTCTTTTTATGATCCGGAGAATCTGATCGTCTTAGTTCGTAATCGGATTGGCAGCGTAAACTGTCAAAATGAACCGCAACAAATGACAAATCCCGAAAAAATCCGAAAGAAGGTGAAAAACCACGTGGCTGGAACTGTGTCGAGCCAAAATTCACTAGCTTCTTCTTGAAGTTTTATCCATTTTGATTTGATCTCGTATGGAGACATGCCGCTACTCCGTAATGACAAAGTTCTCGAGCCTTGATGAAAGCGCTCCGGCCTTGGAAAGTTGCTGAGTTTCGCGGAACCTGCGGGGGGTCTTCCGGCAGAAAAAATTCGCAGAGCTTCTGGTGGGGGCGCTCTTTGTGGATGCAGAACCTTCATTAGAGCGCTCCTCGCGAGACGATTGACGTGACTTGGCGCGTGCTGGAGGCTGAGCGCACAAAGAGAGCGGAGAGAGTATCAGAGAGGAGAATCGGCTTAAGTCCACGATCTCCCCGAAAAACCTTGGAGCTCTCCCTTACCTCTGAGTTGCTTGTGCTCCAATGAAAGCTTGAGGGTTTATTTACGGTCTGTTCGGCAGCACGGAAATGGTTTCGGGAATTGACTTTGGGCTACAGGAAAGCCAAATTCATGTGATCGGCGGGACAGATTCGGACATGAATAAGTTTTTGGGTAAAAGTCGCCGGTTTTTAACCCTAACCAAAAGCACGATCCCCGAATTCTTACCTCTAGAGTTAGTTTTCGCGTTTTTTCCTCTTCCCCGATCGCAGCCGACGGAAGGTCTTCCGCTCCGACACCAGCGTTTCTCCGGCCGTCCACCTCCTTTTTCCGCCGCAGGTATAACCCCCTCCTCCTCTTCTTCCTCTCCCCTCCTCTTCTTCTTCACCGTTTTCGTTCAACTCCTCTTCTCATCTCTTCTTCTTCATTGTCTTCTTCTCCCAGACTCCCGCATTTTCCGCTTCTTCCTCTTTTTCTTTTCTTCCTCCTCCTTTCTTCTTCATTTTCTCCTTCCTCAATCCAGATTTTTTTTGACCGTCTCCCCCTTTTTCCTCTCTTCATCCTCCTTCATCCTCCTTCTTTCTCTTCTTCTCCTTCTTTTTCATGCCAGAAATTTTTTTCAGTCTCCTCCGTTCTTCTTCCCTCCTTCCCCCCCCCCCCCCCCGCTCCTATCTTCTTCTTCATTCCAGATTTTTTTTCTTGCCTTTTTTTCAGAATTTTTCTGTATAAATTTCTGGTATGAAATTGCTATAAAATTGGGTATGACTTGTTCATTATCATGTATAAAATTGGGTATGACTTGTTCATTATCATGTATAAAATTGGGTATGACTTGTTCATTATCATGTATAAAATTGGGTATGACTTGTTCCTTATCCTGTAGAAATTCCAGAATTTTGTTCTGCGTTTTTTCCTGTATGAAATTTCTGCGTTCTTGTGCTATTAAACTATGATTGGAACTGCTTGATTGAACTTTATGCTATTGATTTAAAGCATGCACATATTTCATACATTTTTTATATTACTGTTGTCATACATTTTACTAGACATCATGGATCAAAACTCAGGAAAGGTGGGTGGTAGGACTGAGCGGTCCTACATGCACTGGACATCAGACATGGACATTACCCTCTCCAATGCCTTGTTGGAGCAACATAGTTTGGGACATAAAACTCCTAATGGCTAGAAGAGTGTTGTTTTACAACAGCTATGACTGCCATTAAGGATATTTGTGGTATCGAAACTAGCAAAGAGAAGGTAATGACTCCGCTTAAAACTTGGAACAAGTACTACATAGAAGTCAGTGCTGTTGAAACCAAAAACTTGGTCTCTATGGAGTTCGGGGTCCCAATAAAGGGGTGACCTTACACCTACTACACTCAGGAGAACGTCACAGGCCAAAGGCTCAAGAAGTTAGGAACAGACCCTCGGCTCTAGCGTGGAGGTCCCACCTCACACCCGGAAGACCTTTGAGATCTCCCCCTCCCTAGCCAATGCTTGAGCTAGGCGCCTTGGAGGAAGAAAGCAAGTGGGTTCAAGTGGCTCAGAAGCAATGCTCTCCAAGGCACCCATAAGGGTTTATTTATAGTTTTCTGGGAATGGCCTGCAAATAACCAATCTCCGATGCTCTAAAATTACTGAAATGCCCCCAAATTGGTTTGCCAACAGTCAAATCCCGCTGTTCTAAACAGCTAAATACAGTCCACCAGGGGCAGCCCCTCGAGCCAGGCGAGCAGGCGGCAAGGGGCGACCTCGGCGGCCTGGGGAGCTCGACGTGTAACACCTCCCCTGTAATGACCGTATAATATGGGTCCGGCCGGGGCCCCACAACATACAGACGCCACAGCTTTAGTATTATAAGATGATATATTAACCCAAACTCAAAACTCATAAGCAAAACACAGCGGAAACACCAACCAAGACTAGAAGTTATCCACATCCACAAGAGTCTCGAAACGGCCTTATGGCCTTACAACAAAAGAGAGTCCAAATCTCCAACAAAACACAACACATCAAAGTACATAAGCACTCCTAAGCTACCTCGGCATGCAAGCCGGAAGACAACAACATCAATCATACGAAATTACAGCAGTAAAGCCATTGCAAGGATGGTAACACTTCATGAGGCTTAGGCCTTTCTGGACGGCGAGCTAGCTCCTGCTTGCGATCCTTGTCCAGTAAAATTTGGTTGTAACGTGGGTCAGCAACCTCAAACTGTGTAACAAACACATCTCCTCCCGACCGCCCCTAACGGACCCCGGGGTACCCCTCCAACGTGCAAGTCAACACTTCGTATACAACCAATCTTCATTGCTCTGAAATTACTGAAATGCCCCCAAATTGGTCTGCCAATAGCCAAATCCTGATGTTCTAAATAGCTAAATGCAGCCCACTAGGGGCAGCCTCTCGAGCCAGGCGAGCAGGCGGCAAGGGTGAGCTCGGCGGCCTGGGAGCTCGGTGGCCTGGGGAGCTCGGCGGCCTGGGGAGCTCGGCGGCCTGGGGAGCTCGGCGGCCTGGGGAGCTCGGCGGCCTGGGAAGCTCGGCGGCCTGGGGAGCTCGGCGGCCCGGGGAGCTCGGCGGCCTGGGTGCTCGGCGGTCTGGGGAGCTCGGCGGCTTGGGGAGCTCGGCGTCCTGGGGAGCTCGGCGGCTTGGGGAGCTCGGAGGACTGGGGAGCTCGACGGATTGGGGGGGATCGGCGGCCTGGGGGCTCGGCAGCCTGGGGGGGCTCGGCGGCATAGGGGGCTCGGCGGCTGGGGAGCTCGGCGGCCTGGGGAGCTCGGCGGCCTGGGGGAGCTCGGTGGCCTGGGGGAGCTCGGCGCCCTGGGGGAGCTCGGCGGCCTGGGGAGCTCGGCGGCCTGGGGAGCTCGGCGGCCTGGGGAGCTCGGCGGCCTGGGGAGCTCGGCGGCCTGGGGAGTTCGGCGGCCTGGGGAGCTCGGTGGCTTGGGGAACTCGGCGGCCTGGTGGAGACACCTCAAAGTGGTCGGGGGGAGACAAATATTTCATCCCCCCTATTAGTATATTCCAACGGTTAAGCCTAAATTGTCCACCAAGAGTGCAAAACCCTCAAAAAGCTTAAAATTGCGTAACAAGCCTTGCACCTTGTTTGGGGGAACCTCACTCTGCGAATATGAGGTTGTACAAGTGCAATGCGGAACTGATAGTGAGGAAGTATGGGCTAACTATGTGAAGGTATAATTTTTATTAAATTAATTTTTCAACATTGATTTTATTAAAATGTTACATTAATTATAACTATTGCAGGCTCATCCATCTGTCAAGCATTATAAGGACAAGATTATCATCAACTGGTCTGATTTGGCTGTGCTCTGCGGAACTGATAGGGCAACTTTTAGTCACGTCGTGACCACAACTGAGATGGCAAAGGAGATTGATGCTGAGTCTATGTCAGAGAAAACAACTAATACACAAGAACGGACTAGAATAGGTGGAGAAGGGAGCAGCAAAAGGAGGAGAAAATACGCAGTAGGAGCTGATGCTGTAGCTGTAGTCATAGAGAAATTGGCTGATTCCATGGAAAAGGCAGCGGGGGGCAAGTCGGCTAGCAATGTTGATGACATATATGTCACACTAGCTCAGATGACGGATTTAGACCGGGGTGATTTTCTCAAAGCGATGGATATACTCTGTCATGACAATGTCAAACGTGACATATTCATGAGGCTACCTGAAGACATGAAGGGCGTATGGCTGCGAATGCAGTTTGATCGCTAGATTTGTGCCTTCTTTAATCGATAACAGACATTTATCTTTTTTTGTATTTTTAATTATGAACAATATTTTTGTGAGAGAACGTCATTATAAGTCTGAACTTTAATTATAAGTACTAGTTAATGTTGAAACCGGAATCCGGCCTCTTGTGGAGTTCGACCCTTGGGGAAGGGGTGGTCTCGCGCCTACTTTGCTCCTGCAAGAAAAACAACGAAGAAGACAAGAAGAAACAGACCCAAGGGCTCGGCAGGGAGGTCCCACCACAAACCCGGAAGATCTCTGAGCGCTTCCCCTCCTTAGCCAGAAGCCGAGCTAAGGTACCCTCAGAGAGCACTTGAAAACGAGAGTAAGGAGGCACTAAAAGCATGCCCTCTGAGATACCCCTTGGATCTTATTTATAGTTTTTTGGAATCTGAACTGCCAATAACCAAAAGAACTGACCTGAAAATACCAAAAAGCCCCTGGTTGGGTCTGCCAACAGCCAAACTCTGTTGTCCTGAGTAGCTATGCGCAGTCCAACCTGGTCTGCCAACAGCGTGGCTCCGCCGTTCTGAGGGGCTATTCGCACCCCTGGGGAGTCAGCTCACCTCCAATCCCCCTCCGCGGGAGGCAGGCACGACCTGGCTCCAGCTGTCCGCCTATTCTTCCTGGGCGAGCGCGAGCCGAACCGCCGCGACCTGCTTGTCTTCTGCCGGGGCGGACAGGCGACCAGGTCGCGTGTAGGGGCTGGCCGGCGGCCATCGCGACCCCCCGATCGGCTCGCTAGTCGCGGGTCGCCGAACCCATCCGCTTTGGTCAGCGATTCTCTGCGCGACCCGCTCGCTCGCCTCGCCCGGCTCGCTCGTCTGTAATGGGCGGGAGCGGGCCAGCCCCCCTGTCGTATATCTGTTTGCCGCTTGGGTGCGGGTCGCGGGGCTAGGTCTGCTCGACCTCCCTGGCGGGACCCGCTCGCCGGACACGGGGTTGTACACAATCCCCGCTCTTTTTGAGCTTGATACAAGCTCGGAAAGAATCATCCAACCCGCGTGTTCGGCGAGTACTGTGCTGAGCTGGCAGGGAATCTTCTGGTGGGGGCCCCCTGTCCGGCTATAAATATACCGCTGAGCCCAGGGGGGGCTCCCCAGATCGCCTCATTTTTCTTGAACAGACTACAGTTTCTCGATGCCGGTCAGCGAAGAGGTGCGAGCTCGCTTGGCGGCAGCGGGCCAGAAGACTCGGGAGGAGGCCCTCGAGGCCGCCCCTTGGCTAGCACGTGGGTCTCCCGGCCCTCTCTTTAGGCCGGCGAAGGTAAAGATTGTTAGGCGGTCTCCGGCGAGTGACCGTCCGGGCTCCAGCTCGGCGGCGGGTGTTGAGGTCGTTCCTGGGGTACGTGACCTTCTTCGGCTTATCGTTGTATCTCTGATCTTTTGTCTTGCAGGCAATTCCTTGTGAAGAGGTGGGGAACGGTGGGGGGGGACGATCGCCCCCCTCCCTTGTCGTCTGAGAGGGTTGCTAGTCCCCCAGGTCTGTACCGCCCACCTCCGAAAACCCCTCGCTCGCGGCTCCCCACGGACTGGGAAAATCTCTTGAGGCCCTCGAGGGAGAAGCCTTTCAGGGTCGGCCGGGCTCCTCTCGTCCATCCATCGGCGCGGACGACGTGCCAACCCCTGGTAAGTTAGTACTCACCGTTGGCTTTGTCCTCGCTCGCTCCTTCTGAATCGCCCTTTTGTAGGCTACAACATGGTCTCCTCCGAAACTGAGATGAGCGAAGGGTATTCGCCTCCGCCCGACGTGGACAGTGTTTCTGATTACCTGGGCGACCCGACCGATGCAGTGGGGATGAAGAGGCAGGTGACGCGGCTGTTCCAGAAACACACGCTGCTGCTTCAGGAGCTCGTGAAGAGGGTCGATCAAGACAAGGCCGACACCGAGGCTAGGCTCGCGGCCTTGGAGGGATCCCCGCGCGCAGCAGAAGGCGACGATGTCACTTCACCGGGCGTGCACATTACGCGAGCCGAGGAGCGTCTTAGGAATGCCTCAGAGCAAGTAGGCCTGGCTCAGCGGGAGCTGGTGGCGGTTCGCGATTACCACTATCCTCGCGTGCCGCCGCGATCGGGAACGCAGCGGCGGGGCAGGTGGAAGTGGATCCAGTACTGATCCAGCCTTTCTCCCCCCGCTCGCGGGATATCACGGAGTTTCTACTATTTCAAAGCCTTATCCTGTGTTTGTAACAATTTATGACTCTCCTCGCCCGCCTATGGGCCTGACTGTTTGATCTCTAATGTATGCCAAAATTATCATGTAGCAGTTTTTATTTTCCTTGAGGCGGGCTCGAGGGTACTCGCGTTCCCCCCCCCCCCCCCCTCGTCCACTTCCCGTGGCGAGGGCAGGTCTGGGGACGACCTCGCTCAATCCGCCATTCCGAACGTAGCGGGAGCGAGTCGAGGAGCTCGCCAGCCACGGGTCTCCCCGACTCGCTCGGGATCCTAGGCGGGGCTCGGGCTGAGACTCGCCCGCTCATTCTTCGCGCGGACGCGGCCAAGCGAGACCTACTGTTAAACGGTCCTGGACGCTGTGGCTGCGCGTTGGGGAGTCGAACCGTCAGACTCGATTTTTGCTACTCGCACCCCTCCCGTTGGCGGGAAAATTCCCGCCCTTTCTTTCCCCTATAAATAGGCGTGGCTGGTTCTTATCCTTTCATCGCTTCAGAGCATCCACTCGCCTCCTGTTCTTCGCTAAGCACGATTCGCGCTCGCTCATCGGGGCTGTCTCGCTTGAACGGCGGCGGCAACGCGGACGGGCGAAGCAAGTGCGCCTGGACCTTCTCGGAGCACGACTTTCCCCGCGCTATTATCTCAGAGCGCGAATACTTAGAGGCCCTAGGCGACCACATACCGGCTGGGTTCTCGGCGAGACGGCCCGGGGAGGGGGAGAAGATCAACGATCTATCCGGGAACGAGCTCGCCATTCCCCTGGCCCATTTTGAGGTGGGTCTTCGCCTCCCCCTCTGGCCAGAGGTTCGTCAGGTACTGAAGTACTTCGGGGTCTTCATAGGCCAGATGACCCCGAACTCTGTAGCCGTTATGGTAGGGTTCGCCTGCTTCCTGCGGGAGGAGCGGATCGAGTTTAACCTCGCGGTTTTCCGCAAGCTATTCTCCTTTCGTGCGAACCGGGATGGCACCGCCTACTTCTCCAGCGCTCACCTCAAGGTGCGGGAGACCGTTAACAAGAGTCACAACTGGCTCAAGAAATTTCTGTTTGTCAAGGGGGATTTCGGCAACGTTCCCTACTCGCCGGTGCAGCTCAGCGAGGCGAGTTACCGCCCGCCGAGCCTGGGAGGCCATGAAGCCGACTTGTGTGGGTTCTTCTCCGGGAAGAACTTCGAGATCGCGTACCTGCGCCGCAACCTCGACGACCTTGCCGCCGTTCCACCTGGTGGAGGTTTGCCACTCGCCACTACCCTTGTCTCGCTCTTTGCTCCTCAGGCCTCACCTTCTCTTTTCTGCAGGCGAGCGAGACGTGCCCCTTCATCCCCCCTATGAGAGTGCCCGGGTCGCCTCCGGGGTCCTCGCTCGCGCTCAGGCCGCTGACGCCGCTCAGCGCGAGGTCCCGTCGATCACTGCCAAGAAAAGGCCGGGTCGTGAGCAGCCCGCTCCTCCGCCAAAGACGGCGAAATCTGCGGGTCAGCAACTAGCCGGGGGCCAGAGGAAAGGCAAGGCCCCGGCTGATCAACCGGCCTAGGGCTCCCCCCCCCCATAGTCGCTACGACCAGCGACATCCCCGCCGAGCCGGCGGGTACTTCCGGGCCGCCGGATGGGTCGCAAACCGCCGCGAGGCCGGTGCCGAGAGGGCATCGCAACTTCGGCTACGGCGAGAAATATCTGGACGAGCTTGGCGTCCCGCTCCTGTCATGGGACAAGGAGTCTAACCGCGCAGTGGTCTCGACTCTGTTGCCGAGTTGGCTGGAGCAGGACACCATCGGCGGGGAGGCATATAATTTTTCGTTCGGCCTGTACTCGCGAGAGGATGCCGCCATCTATGACAAGGAGGCGACGCGAGTATTGGTGCATGAGAGCGCGCATGCACAACTACGCGGCCTGGAGTTGGCCCACATGGTGGGGAGGCGCTGCACCCAGCTGGAGCGGAACGCCGCCTCTCTCCAGAAGTTGGCGGACGAGAGGGAGGAGGCCCGGAAACTCGCTCAGGAGGACTCGGATCTTCAGAGAAGGCGGGCCGACGCGGCCGAGGAGACCCTCGCGCAGTACCTGGGAGGGGTGGTACGTGCTCACTTCCAACGACCCGCCTCTCTTCGCGAATCCACCTTATAACTTCCTTTTCCGCTTTTCAGGATGCCGCGACGGCCAGTCGGATGGGTGCTGAGATCGCCACCCTTGCTCAGGACAAGTCAGCGCTGGAGGCACGGGTACGCGAGCTGGAGGCCGCCGCCGCTGTCCCTCCGCCGGATAACAGGGGCTGCCCGCTCGCACACCACTCCGACCACGAGCTGGAGGTACTGATGCAAAAGAACGCCGCCAGCGCCGCAAAGTACACGATGCAGATGCTGCGACGCGCGGATCTTCTCAAGAGCGAGGCGGCGGAACTCTCGGCGGGCGACGTGGTGTCAGCGCTGTTCCTTCCCGTACCGGACCCTGGAGACCAGTCCTTCCAGCGCATCTAGGACTTCTTGCCCCCGGATCTTGCGTCGCCCCTCGTTTTTTGATATTCGTATGTTACCAGGATGACACTGTTCTTTTTCGTTGTTTGAGATGTAAGCGCGGGCCGCGCCTTTATTTTTTGATCCTCGTTTATTAATGCTCTTATACATGTTTCCCTACTTGTTATTTACGTCTGCCTGCTGTCGTCGCGCGATGTGATTTTTTCCGCTTTGCCGCTCGCCGCTACTCACCTCGCGTTCCGTCAACGAGGTCGTATGCCTACGGATTCGGCTTAGGAGTTATAGTGGGACCGGGCAGGTCGTCCCGCGGCGGGCGACCTGCTTCAGCGGCACGGCCTCTGCTGCCGAGGCCACTCGCCGACCAGGCGAGGCGAGGCGGTTTCCCTGTTTGCCTGAGTTATCGGATCCCTGGCGGGTCGACCCCTTCGCGACGCGGCCCGGGTTCTCGCCTCCTCCCGGTCGCCAATCTGTGGGCCGGGTGGTTGCGCTGGAGCCTCCCCCCTTTCGGCTACCCTTCGCGACTCCAATCCATTGTTAACACCATTTGAGTAGCTTTTCGGCCCTGCTGGCCCGGTGGGGGCCCGACATCGTGATTTGCTCTGGGTCGCAAACTGCTGCCATCGAGTGACTTCCGGCCCTGTCAGCTAGGTGAGAGCCTGGCAGCGGGATCTTCTCGAGGCCAAGGATGACACCGAGTGACTTCCGGCCCTGCCAGCTAGGTGAGAGCCTGGCAGCGGGATCTTCTCGGGGTCCAAACATATTCCATCGAGTGACTTCCGGCCCTTCCAGCTAGGTGAGAGCCTGACAGCGGGATCTTCTCGAGGCCAAGGATGACACCGAGTGACTTCCGGCCCTGCCAGCTAGGTGAGAGCCTGGCAGCGGGATCTTCTCGGGGTCCAAACATATTCCATCGAGTGACTTCCGGCCCTGCCAGCTAGGTGAGAGCCTGGCAGCGGGATCTTCTCGAGGCCAAGGATGACACTGAGTGACTTCCGGCCCTGCTAGCTAGGTGAGAGCCTGGCAGCGGGATCTTCTCGGGGTCCAAACATATTCCATCGAGTGACTTCCGGCCCTGCCAGCTAGGTGAGAGCCTGGCAGCGGGATCTTCTCGAGGCCAAGGATGACACCGAGTGACTTCCGGCCCTGCCAGCTAGGTGAGAGCCTGGCAGCGGGATCTTCTCGGGGTCCAAACACATTCCTTCGAGTGACTTCCGGCCCTGCCAGCTAGGTGAGAGCCTGGCAGCGGGATCTTCTCGAGGCCAAGGATGACACCGAGTGACTTCTGGCCCTGCCAGCTAGGTGAGAGCCTGGCAGCGGGATCTTCTCGGGATCCAAACACATTCCAATTCTCTATGCAAGCTGGCTATGACAATACTAGGGGGGGAAAGGAATTCATTATAATCAAAATGTTGCTTACAGGCGTTTAGGGAAAAAACCTTTTCAGGTCGTCTCCACTCCAGGTGAGACTCAGGGTCTCGCCCTCTACATTTTGGAGCCGATAGCCCCCTGACTTCAAGGCTTCCTTTACAATAAACGGCCCCTCCCAGCTGGGGTTGAGCCTCCCTACGGACGCTGACCTCCCTACCGCATCTACCTTCTTCAGCACCAGGTCTCCTTCTGCGAATTGCTTGACCCTGACATGCTTGTCAAAGTATTTGGTCATCCTTCTTTTTACCTCCTCCTGTCGGACAGCAGAAAGGTCCCTCAATTCTTCCACCATGTCAAGGGAGAGTCTCAGCTCTTCTTCGTTCCCGGCTTGCCATTCTTCTCGGCCCCCTTTGGCCGCTTCGACTCGCGGCGTCCGGACTTCAAATTCTACGGGGAGCACCGCCTCGCACCCATGGGAGAGCTTGAAGGGGGTCTCCCCTGTAGCCGTGTTAGGGGTGGTTCTTAGGGCCCAAAGAACTGCGGGGAGCTGCTCTACCCAGCTCCCCCTCAAATTTTCCACCTTCTTCTTGAGGAGGTTGACGATGATCTTGTCTGCGGCCTCCACCTGCCCGTTACTCATGGGGTGGTGGACCGAGGCGAACCTGAGCTCGATTCCGAGCTGCTCGCAGAAGCTGGTGAACTCGGCACTGGCGAACTGGGGTCCGTTGTCTGTGACGATGGCCTGGGGCAGCCCATGGCGACAGATGATCTCCCCCCAAACAAAGTTCCTGATCACTTGGGAGGTCACCTTGGCCAACGCCTTCACCTCCATCCACTTCGAGAAGTAGTCGATCATCACTAGGAGGAACCTTCTCTGACCGCTGGCCTGGGGAAACGGTCCAACCAAATCCATTCCCCAGATTGCAAAGGGCCAGGGGGCCGTGATACTCTTGAGTTGTTGGGCCGGCTGTAGCTGGAGGGGGGCAAACATCTGGCACTTATGACATCTCCTTGCGAACTCCGCGGCGTCGAGGCCCAGGGTGGGCCAGAAATACCCTTGCCTGACTATCCTTCCCTCCAGGGTCCGACTCCCGGAATGACTCCCGCACTCCCCGGAGTGGACTTCTTCCAAGATCCTCTGCGCCTCGCCCTCGGCCACGCAGCGAGCCAGCATCCGGAGAGGGTCTTCCTGTATAGCTGCCCGTCCTTAAGGAGGTAGTAAGCTGACTTGTGCCTCAGCTTCTTTCTGTCTACCCCCTCCGGATATTCTCCCGTGGAGAGGAAAACTACTACTGGATCCATCCACGAAGCTTGCTGGTCGATTTCCATGAGCTCCCCTTCTTCGATGGAGGGGCGGAACAGGTCGGTGATGGTGCCCCCCGCCCGGGGGCCATGCTTCGCTAGCTGGTCGGCCTGTTCATTCTCTCCCCTTGGCATGTGTCGGATGGAGAAGGTCTGGAAGGTGCCTATGACCCCCTTCACTTTGGCCAAGTATGACTTCAGGGTGGGTTCCCTTGCTTCGAACTCCCCGTTGATCTGGGAAGTCACCACCATGGAGTCAGTTAGGACCTCCACATCTAGCACCCCCAGCTCCCTGGCCAGGCGCAGCCCTACTATCACGGCCTCGTACTCGGCCTGGTTGTTGGTAATGGGAAAGTGCACCACCACCGTCTGCTCAATCCGAGTCCCTTGAGGGCTTTCTAGGACCACCCCCGCTCCAAGGGAATGCCTCCCTGAGGCTCCATCCACCCTCACTTTCCAAGGAGTCGGGCGGGTGAGCTCTTCCTCCGCTACTTCCACCACGTAGTCGGCCAGGAAGTCGGCCATCGCCTGAGCTTTGATCGAGAGCCGCGGAACGAAGG
The DNA here is from genome assembly GCA_039583875.1 of Platanthera guangdongensis. Classification (NCBI taxonomy): domain Eukaryota; kingdom Viridiplantae; phylum Streptophyta; class Magnoliopsida; order Asparagales; family Orchidaceae; genus Platanthera; species Platanthera guangdongensis. The sequence continues at coordinate 283,124,584 of CM077151.1, read as the reverse complement.
AGACATCGAACTCGCTCAGCTCCACCGACCATTTAGCCAACCGGCCGGAATGCTCCACCCCCTCGAAGATGTTGCGGAGGGGATGGTCGGTCACCACTCGGATTGAGTGTGCCTGGAAGTAAGGTCTCAGCCGCCGAGCCGAGATGATTAGGGCGAATGCAAGCTTCTCCAAGATCGGATACCGGAGCTCGGCCTTCCTCAGGACCCGGCTGACGTAATAGACAGGGAGCTGTCTCTTTCCCTCTTCTCGAACCAAGACGGAGCTCAGAGCCTCCGCCCCGACCCCGAGATATAAGAACAAATCCTCCCCCTCCTTCGGCCCTTGGAGCAGCGGAGCCTGTGTCAACTGCGCCTTGAGGGCCTGGAACGCCTCCTCGCATTCCTTGGTCCATTCAAACCTCTGACCACCCCTCAGCGTTTTGAAGAAGGGGGAGCACTTCTCCCCTGCCCGAGAAAGGAAGCGACTCAGCCCTGCTAGCTTCCCCGTCAGTCGTTGGACCTCCTTCGCATTCCGCGGGGACCCCAGCTCTAAGATAGCCTTGACCTTATCTGGATTCGGCTCGACCCCCGCGGGGGTGAGGAGGTGCCCCAAGAACTTTCCCCTGCTGGCCCCGAAGACACACTTAAGGGGATTCAACCGCATCTTGTATCTGCGTAGGGTGGCGAAGGTCTCCTCCAGATCCCGGAGGTGGGAGTCCACATCCCGGCTTTTGATCATGAGGTCGTCCACGTATACCTCCAAATTCCTCCCCCTCTGCTCCTTGAAGACCCTATCCATCATTTTTTGGTAGGTGGCCCCAGCATTCTTCAGCCCGAATGGCATCATCTTGTAGCAGTAGCAGCCATCCCCTGTGATGAACGAGACATCCTTGATGTCCGGGGGGTGCATCCTGATCTGATGGTAACCTGAAAAGGCATCTAAAAAACTCATTACAGAAAAGCCGACGGCTGAGTCAACCAGCGCGTCGATCCGAGGCAAAGGATAACAGTCCTTAGGACAAGCTTTATTAAGTAAGGAAAAATCGATACACAATCGCCAACGACCGTCTCCTTTTTTAACCATCACAACGTTGGAGACCCAGCCGGGGTACTGAATCTCGGACACGAAGCCAGCCTTGAGAAGCTTTGCCACCTCCTCCCTGATGGGCTCCGCCAGCTTGTCCGCCGTGGACCTCTTTTTCTGCTGAACGGGGCGTGTTCCCGGGTCCAGGTTGAGGCGGTGGCAGGCCACATCCGCATCAACCCCCGACATCTCCGCGGCGTTCCAGGCGAAGATGTCCACGTTCTTCTGGATGCACTCCAGCATCATGCCTTGGTTCTCCGGGGTCAGCCCTCCGCTGACGTGAACCTTCTCCATCCTACCTCCCTGGGTGAGCACCTCCAGTTCCACCACTTCCTCTGTCGCCTCCAGCCTGGACCGCTCCCCCCATCCTTCGGCATCCCCTTCCTCTGGAATGGGGACCTCTACCTCCATCTCTTCTCCCGTGCCCCTCACTTCGGCCACCTCCTCCAGATCTCCTCCTGCCGCCTCTCCTGCGTGGTCCTTCACTTCTGGCTCCTCCCCTCCTGCCTCCTGCTCGACCTCCTCCATCCTCCGTCCCATCTCCCCGGCTCCCTCCTGCCAAGAGATGGTGTTCACCGCAGTGACATAACACTCCCGCGCCACCTTTGGGTCCCCCCTGACCCTGACCTGGACCCCCTCAGCGTTGAACTTCAAACACTGATGGAAAGACGAGGGGACGCAGCGGAAGGCGCTGATGAGAGGCCTCCCGAAGATGGCGCTGTAGCTGCTGGGGGCGTCCACAATGACGAACTTGCAGTTTCGGGACTGCCCCCCCCCCCCCCCAAGGTGGCATGGAGGCCAACTCCTCCCTCTACTTCCTTCCTTTCTCCTGAGAACCCGAACAAGGGCCCGTCCGAGGTCAGCACCCTCTTAGCCTCCACCTTCATCGCGTCAAACGCCTTTTTGAAGACGACGTTGACGGAGCTCCCATTGTCCACGAGGATCCGAGAGACAATGAAATTTTCGATGGCGGCCTTGATGACCAGCGCATCACAGAACGGATCCTCGTGGTCTGGCATTCACTCCTGGAGAAGGTGATCCTCTCCTCCGGCGGCGGGGTTTGGGATGTAGAGGCGACGCTCCGCCGGTACATGGTGTGGAGGCTTGCCGCTCCCTATTCCCTCTCGTCTCCAAGAATTCCGGGCACGTGCCTGTTGCGTGCCCCTCTTCCTGATGGAAGTCGCAATAGGGCAGCTCCACCCTGACCTCCCTTCTCCTCCTCCTCATGATCCCCCTCCTTGCTCCCAAAGCTATGGCCATGGCCTCCTTCTGATCGGGGAGCCGGGGCCTCTGGCCCTGCCTCCAGCCCGGAGGATGGAACTGCTCTTGCCTCCCGGGATGGTGACCCCTTCCGTAGTATCCTCTTGGTGGCCCCTGCCCCTGCCACTCAGGTCTCCAGCCCAGCCGGCGGTCGGGCTCCTGGTGCCCCCACCTCGGCTGTTGTTGCCACTGGAGCTGCCTTTGCTCCCTCTGCCTAGGTTCTCCCCTTCTCTCCTCCTGTGTCTTTCCTCCTCTCGACTCTTTCTCTTCCTCGGTGGCCCACCTGGCTAGCTTTCTTGCGAACTCCGGATTCGACGCCTCCCCGTCGACCTCTCTCGCCGCCCTCTCCATCAACTCCTCGTAGGAGAGAGGGGGAACTCTCTTCAGCTCCATTCGGAAGAACCCCTGCTGCAGGCCCAGGGTAAAGGCCATCATCAGACTATGGCCCGACATCTCTTGGACCTGGGTAACTTCCTCCTGAAATCGATCCACGTAGCTCCCCAACGTCTCGTTCACTCCTTGCTTAATGTGGAACAAAGACTCAGACTCCTTCTTCCTCTTCTTCGAAGTAGTGAACCTTAGCATGAACCCTCGGCGCAAGTCCTCGAAGCAGTAGATGGAACTAGCCGGCAGCTGGTGGAACCACTCCCTCGCCTTCTCCCGGAGGGTGATGGCGAAGAGTCGGCATTTGAATCCGTCCGACATCTGTCGGATGGAGACTACATCCTCGAACCATTGGACATGCTGGACCGGGTCTCCCTTCCTAGTGTAGTAAGACATCTCGGGTTCTCTGAACCCATCTGGGACAGGAGCTGAGGAGACCAGCTCGCTGAAGGGACTGCCCCCCCCCCCCCCCCCCCCGCTGGGCGAGCCGGCGAGTCTCGCGAGCCCAACTCGCCGAACCTGCCTCGGCTTGCCGAGCCGGGGAAAAGCTCGCGCCCCGGGAGCTCGCACCCTCGGCCTTCCTCGGCCACTTCATTTCCAGCTCGCTGGCCAGGGGCGTCCTCGCCCAAAGAGGGGGCGGCCGCGATCTGGGCTACCGGAGTCGAGTACTCGGCCCGCGCGCCGAGTGCGAACTTGACGAGGCCCAGCACCTCATTCCTGAAGTCCTCCAGCATCCCCACTATTGCGAGAGGCGGGGGGGGGGGGGGGGGGGGGCGGCGAGTCCTGCCTGTCAGATCCTTGTCCTCCCGTCATTGAGCTTGCCGAAGCTTTTCTGCACTGACCACTCTCCACGCTCACCGCACCAAATGTTGAAACCGGAATCCAACCTCTTGTGGAGTTCGACCCTTGGGGAAGGGGTGGTCTCGCGCCTACTTTGCTCCTGCAAGAAAAACAACGAAGAAGACAAGAAGAAACAGACCCAAGGGCTCGGCAGGGAGGTCCCACCACAAACCCGGAAGATCTCTGAGCGCTTCCCCTCCTTAGCTAGAAGCCGAGCTAAGGTACCCTCAGAGAGCACTTGAAAACGAGAGTAAGGAGGCACTAAAAGTGTGCCCTTTGAGATACCCCTTGGATCTTATTTATAGTTTTTTGGAATCTGAACTGCCAATAACCAAAAGAACTGACCTGAAAATACCAAAAAGCCCCTGGTTGGGTCTGCCAACAACCAAACTCTGTTGTCCTGAGTAGCTATGCGCAGTCCAACCTGGTCTGCCAACAGCGTGGCTCCGCCGTTCTGAGGGGCTATTCGCACCCCTGGGGAGTCAGCTCGCCTCCAATCCCCCTCCGTGGGAGGCGGGCACGACCTGGCTCCAGCGGTCCGCCTATTCTTCCTGGGCGAGCGCGAGCCGGACCGCCGCGACCTGCCTGTCTTCTGCCGGGGCGGACAGGCGACCAGGTCGCGTGTAGGGGCTGGCCGGCGGCCATCGCGACCCCCCGATTGGCTCGCTAGTCGCGGGTCGCCGAACCCATCCGCTTTGGTCATCGATTCTCTGCGCGACCCGCTCGCTCGCCTCGCCCGGCTCGCTCGCCTGTAATGGGCGGGAGCGGACCAGCCCCCCTGCCGTATATCTGTTTGCCGCTTGGGTGCGGGTCGCGGGGCTAGGTCTGCTCGACCTCCCTGGCGGGACCCGCTCGCCGGACACGGGGTTGTACAGTTAACTTTGCTGGTATAAATTTTAAAAATTTTAATTTCAGAAAGCCAATTTCATTGTGCAGCCGAACAACTTTAACATATCAATACTAATTTCATTCGCTGAATTCTATCTTGCAGCCGAACAGCAAAATTGGTTTTCTGCACAAAACCAATTCCTGCAAATATTGGTTTTCTGACTAAAGCCAATTCTAGAAAGCCAATACCTGCGCGTCGAACGGACCCTTATAGTTTTTTGGAAGGTAATGATGGTAATTGCGCCGGGTAGTGATTTGTGCTGACGAATGACGTCGTTGTGTTTTGATCACCTGGATCACCATTTTTGCCAAAACGACGACAGTGCCCATCCCCCCCCCCCCCCCCCCGGCAGTTCGGGCGGCCCGGGAAAGGTGCCAAGAGGCGGCTAATGGTAACAGAGGCGGCCGAGGATGACGAGAGTCATCGTCGGCGGTGATGACCGTCGTCAGTGCACCCGTGCATAGGGTGCGTTCGCGCGGGTGCAACCGCGCACTGAACGCGTTTGTGCGACATGCGGCCGCGCATGGCACGATCGCGCAGGGCACGATCGCGTAGTGCGGCCCAACAGTCGCACCGCACGGGCTGGGGTATCACGTGTATGGTATTGCGACAACGCTGCTGTGCGCGGGCTTCCGCGAATGGTGCTGCTGTAACGTCGCAGTGCGCGATGCTGGCTATGCGCAGGCTGCTGTGCGCGGTGTCGCGACAGAGTTGTCGCATGATGTCGTGGCAGCACTGCCGCGTGCGGGGCCGCGACAGTGCTACCGCACGCGGGATGTCGCGCATAGGTCGCCGAGCGCGGTGCCACGACAACGCCATTATGATCGATGATGGGCGCGCCCACCGTGCTGCGACTACCCTATCGCGAGCGGTACTGCCTGAGGGCGGCCACACTCAGGATGTTGTGCATACAGTGTCGCGGTAGTGCTGTTGTGTGTGGGTTTCCGCGTGCAGGCCGTCGTGCGTGTGGGGCTGCAGCTGCGTCGCTGCGCGCTGGTGGCCACATCTAGGTCACATGCATGCGCGCTTGCGCGTGGCACATGCGTGCGGGCTTTGCTTGGTCTCGTTTGCTACTCTTCGTGTCTTAATCGAGCTCCGGTTTTAACTTAGAAGTTTCATGGGGAACTCCATCAAATACCCCAAAATTTTTGTGGGTCGTGAACAACGTTGAAGCCGGTAAAATCCCTACTCCAAAATATTCATATTAATGCAACCTAAGTTTATTGATTATGTGGTCCGACGCTACAGTTCAGATGGCTAGCTCGGGAGAGAGAAACCTGTTTATAAGCATACCCCAAGTGCTCCAGTAGGGAGGTCCCACCACGTACTCTGAAGTTTAAGAGAAACTTCCCCTCAGCAACCAAAAGCTAGGTGAGGTATTAGGCAGACATGGACTTGGTGAGTATCCAGCTTGGGGGGACCCCAACCTCTTCCAAAATTGTCATTTCTAGTACCCCTGGGAGGCTATTTATAAAGAAATCCTGGGGGGAGGGTGGCGAGTATCCAACCTTTACTAGGTAGTATCAAGGGCTACTCACTCATACTCACGAGGCACGTGCCTCTGCTCGCCCAAAATCGCCTCTGCAAGTGGCGAGGTCTGTGAATAGTCATCTCCTTAGGCATTTCTGATCTCGACGAATTACCAGTTATACACAATCCTCGTAGCCTAAGGTTACTGATCCTACGGTCTGACACCACAATTCAGATGGCTAGCGTGGGAGAGAGAAAACTATCTATAAGAACACCTTGAGTGCTCCAGCAGGGAGGTCCCACCACGTACTTGGAAGTTTGAGAGAAACCTCCCCTTCACAACCAAAAGCTGGGCGAGGTACTAGATAGACATGGACATGGCGAGTATCCAGCTTGGGGGACCTCAACCTCTTCTAAAAGTGTCATTTTTAGTACCCTTGTGAGGCTATTTATAGAGAAATCATGGGGGGGGGGAGTATCCAGACTCTACTACCGAGTATTAAAGGCTACTCGCCAATACTTGCGAGGTACTCGCCTCTGCTCGCCCAAGCTTATCTTTGCTCGCTCAAGCTCGCCTCTGCTCGCCCAAACTCGCCTCTGCTCGCCCAAGCTCGCCTCTGCTTGCCCAAGTTCGCCTCTGCTTGCCCAAGCTCACCTCTGCATGCCCAAGCTCGCCTCTTCTAGCCCAAGCTCGCCTCTGCTCGCCCAAGATCGCCTCTGCTCGCCCAAGCTCGCCTCTGCTCGCCCAAGCTCGCCTCTGCTCGCCCAAGCTCGCCTCTGCTCTCCCAAGCTCTCCTCTACTAGCCCAAGATCGCCTCTGCTCGCCCAAGCTCGCCTCGGCTTGCCCAAGCTCCCCTTTGCTCGCCTCTGCTCTCCCCTGCACGCCCAAGCTCGCCTTTTCTCATAATAAGGTATGTGAATATCCGTCTCCTTAGGCGTTTCTAATCTCGACGAATTACAGGTTATGCACAATCCTCGCTTTTTCTGGGCTCGACTCGAGCTTGGAAAAATAATGTAAGACCCATAGTTTAGAGAGAAGACACTAGATGATATGCTGTGTGAGATCCTTCTTACGAGTGGAGCTCAACTGAAGGAGATGGTGAAGAGTCGAAACCTCGCATGCCAAGCTTAGTTGGATGGGGAGAGAAGGTTGATACCTTACAGGATCCGAGCTCACCCGAGGTGAAGAAGAGGCCAATACCTCACAGAAAGAAGCTCAACTGGAGGTGGAGAGAAGGTCGACAACTCACAGGAGCCAAGCTCAACTAGAGGTGGTGATAATCTCGACAGCTCGCAGGAGCCAAGCTCAACTGGAGGTGGAGAGAAGGTCGACACCTGTCAGGACTAAGCTCTACTAAAGGTGGAGAGAAGGTCGATAGCTCACAAGAGTCAAGCTCAACTGGAGATGGAGAGATGGTTAACGACTCGCAGGAGCCGGACTCAACTAGAGGTGGAGAGAAGGTTGACAACTCGTACGAGCCGAACTCAACCAGAGGTGGAAAGAAGGTTAACTAGTCACAAGAGCCAAGCTCAATTGAGGTGAAGAAGAGGTCGACCGCTCTCAAGAGCCGGGCTCAACTGGAGGTGGAAAGAAGTCACACTCGTGGGGAAAGCAGCTGATATGCAGGAGAGGAGTTCGTGCACGGATTCAGATTACGACAAAAACATAACTCAAGGACTTCTCACTGGTGCGTAGATTATTATCCTTGTTACTTAAGAAACCGGCAAAGAGTTAATTGCACCGACTTCTTTGATGATGAAGGAAACTTTCTTCAAGAAGAGGACAAACTTCTCTTCATTGAGTTGGGAGGTTGACGACCAGACCTATTCCTGATAGTTCCCCGAGTCGGATGAGAAATATGATCTGGTAGGTAGCTAGGCCAACATATAAGGGAGGAGATGATCTTGATCGTCAATGCAGAGGTTTGGTCTTACAAGAATGCTTTTAAGATCACACACACTATACCATCACCTGCTCTGGGCTTTTTAGGAGAATCAGGTCAGAGACAAGTTTCCCAACTCAATTATGGAGATCGCTTCCCGCCTACCTCTAGAAACTCTCACTCTACTGCCTAGCTACGAATATCAGGGTACAAGAAAAGGTAAAATGAGGTGGGGGGCGTCCTATAGGACGCACACACCCGAGGCCTCCATCCTGTCTCTGGCCGAGAAAACGCAGAAACCTGGATAGGGACATGACACTCTGGAGGTCCTGTGGAACACACACACGAGGCCTCCATCCTACCCCTTGGTTCCCCTTTCCTGCAACATTTCTGTCCGCTTCCTGCACTCGTAAACCTTATGTGATGATGAGCATTTAAATTCAACACAATTTCTGATCCTGTGCCAAGCTTATAGCTCTTTCGCGGCTCAACGGTTCCCTTAAGGGCAGGGGATCCTTCCTCAAGGCACAACGATCATCCCTTCGCCGAGTTGAGAGGTTAGCGTCCTAATTTCCTCCTAATAATCTTTCCAGCCAAATGAGAAGTGCGATCAGGAGGTAAATAGGCCAACATGCAAGAGGGAAACTGATATCAGTCATTAATGCAGAGGCTTGGTCTCACAAGAACGCATTAAAACCCGATACGTCGTCCCATCATCTGCTCTGGGTGTTATGAGAGTCAAGTCGGAGGCTCGTTTTCCAACTCGATCGTGGTGATCACTTCCTGCCTACTGCACCTGCTTGAGACGCATTCCCTCCTAGGGTAGAACGTTTTCAGGTCATCATAGATCGAGGTGTTTGAAGAGATGAGATGAATAACACAATGGTCTGGTTGCTGAAGCGATAGTCTCATGAGTATAAACTCGCAGAATTGAAGCAAATATCATATTTGCTGAAGCGGTGATCTCATGAGTATGGACTCACAGAATTAAAGGAGAGCGTCGTAGTTGCTCACGAGTTAAAGCGGTGACCTCACGAGTATAGAACTCGCAGAATTGAAGGAGAGCACCATAGCTGTTAAAGAGATGACATTTCGAGTATGGAACTTGCAGAATTAAAGGAGATCACCATAGTTTCTCAAGAGATGACCTCGCGAGTATGGAACTCGCAGATTTGAAGAGAGCACCCAGTAAGCAAGAAAATAATCACGAGTATAGGCTCGCAGAATACTAGCTTGAATATGTCATAAGTAAGCCGTCTCATGGAATGTAGGTTGTCGAAGGAGATCATTGGAAGTAGGAGCAAGATTCCGTCAGGCGTTAGTGCTATTGCCGGGCGGTAGCAAGATTCCTGAATATTCTCTTCCCCGCCGATAAATAGGGGTCCAAACCCAGTCATTTGTGCCAGAATTATGAGAACTGTAGTTCATAGCAAAGGTTGCAACTACCATTTTGCAACAAGGAAAAGTGGTCTCTGGGCGGCCTATTAAGTAAACTGTGTGACTAGCCTGGGCCGTTAGGCTATTAGATTTGGCGGTTAAGTCAGTGGTCCAGTTTCAGCGCAATTGCAGACAACAGTTTGGCGATTAGGCGGCTAATGCGTGGCGGCAACACTGCCATTGGCGCTAGCACGGTTAAGTGACCAGAGCAGTGTTCTTCTTCCTTGGCAGTTCTCCAGCAGTGTCAATAAGAGACATCTTCGCACGACCTCTGTGGTTAAGCGATAAGAGGTGCGGCCATGTGGCTAAGCGGTCTTTGTTTGCTGGTCTTATTGTCTATTTTGATTTCCGACAAATGCAATGCGAAATAATGTCTCGCGCTTCTATTTCTTGCATTTTAGCTGAGTGGTAAAAAGTTTATTTAAGTTCTTGCTCTTGCTTCTTCATTACTGGTGGTCTGCTTCCTTGGGTGATTGAGTGTTCCTTCGACCTCAATAAGTTTCACAATTAATGCATGTGAAATGTCCATATAAAAAGATGGGTAGCGGTTTGAAATGACGTCAGGAAAGAACCAAGAGCCATTTCTTACAAAGTGAGTGAGAGGGAAGGTGAACTAAGAGGTGGTGCAGAGCCAGATTGGACATGACAAGGCGACGTGTTGAGTGAGCGACGGAATGTCAAGTCATTTGTGGGGTTTTTTCTCCAACGGTACTGGGTTGTCTAATGACAACTATTGTTCGCTATGACACGAACCTTATGTGTATGCTTTATGGATTACAATCAAGTTTATATTACTCGCTTATGATTTTTTAGTTCAAGTTCTTCTGTAGTGTACTTTTCAGACATGCATTTCTTAATTCTAAGTGAAATGTGCGTTATCTTGTGATCTAGTATTTGATGTGTCTTGAGATTACGCTTCTTCGATTGAAAACCCAACGTATAAATAGGACGTGACAAATTGATTCGAGTTTCGTACAATTTAATCAATGGAGCTCAAGTTCAATTCCTTCTATTATGACATTGTAAACGATATTAAGCCGTCACAAAGATCGAAAAGATTGGCCTTTTGAGTTTGATATCATATACTTTCTTGAACTCTTTTAAACTCATGTCATAAACATCAGAGTTAATTCTTCATTAAATAAGAGGAGCATCCACATCACTATTATGTCCTCCCACAATGCATGCTTACAAGAAAGATGTTTTATTTCATTAGCTTCTATGTAGAAACATTGGTGCACTTGTGCTGATGCTTTTCAAAGAATATGAATCCATTTGAGATAGTGGTCTCACTCTCTCTGGTCATAAGTAGAGTTATCACCGTTCTTACTGCATGGCTTGCTCTTAATGCATTATCATCGTAGCAGTCACAATAGTGTGAGATTAATCTCTAGTCTTGACATACTATGAGTAAACATGTCCCTTGCTATACTTTGATTCATTTTGAGTGTTACAATGTCATTTAAGGGAAGGTTTTGCACGGGTGCTATGTAGAAAAGGATGACTAATAATAAAATTCATGAAAATAATACCAATGCATGATTAAATTAATATGTATCTAATGTTAGAGATGGAGCCTAACTGCGTTGGATGTACTGAACACTTGACACGATTTCGCCGTGGGTATTTAAGCCTATTTTCGGCTTAGGGTTTCTGTAGAACTCATGAGATTAGAAACTGGAGGAAGGAGAGCAGATGAAGGAAGAAGCGGTGTAAGTTTCTTTGAACATTCTTCATAGTGGATTTCTGTGGCTCGGGTGGTTGTGATTTTTTCCCCGGACTTGAGGTTTTTCCACGTTAAATTCCTGTGTTGTGTTCTGCGTTTTTCTTTGTTGCTTTTGCACTCGTGTTTCCAACATCTAAGAGTATCAAAGATTGTAATTCTGCATCCATTACCAAATTGGTATCATCTAAAGCCTGAGAGAAAAGAAATTTTGGGTTTGTTTGGGCGAGGGGTGACAGTTGGAGATATATCAATTATAGATTGGGGACAAAACGGTGTTTCTAAGGCTTCCTCCATGCGGTTGGAATTAGACATAAGATTGTGTTTTGGGAGATTGGTGATCTCAAATGTAGGTTGTTCAAACGGTTGAAACAATAGCATTTGTATTTTATTAAAATTGCACATACAAAAAAACTCAAATAAATGGAGCAATTCCTTCACTAAAACTTCTCTATATAAATAGCCACCCTAAAATATCCCTCTCATAACTCTCTCTATAGATTTAGACGTTAAAAGAGAGATAATGAAGAAGTTGTAGATTTAAATAATCACACCGTCCTTGACTAGAGGTGCATCTCGAGTTAGTTCAGATCAGAGTTAACTGCATAGAAACAAAGGACCTCTCACTAGATCTTAGAGGAGAGGAATGATCTCATACATGTTTCCATGGATGAGATGTCGCAGGACTGGAAAGGATCGGGAAGATGATCGGGGCCGCCACTCCTTTAGAAGATCGGGAAAATGATCCTTCCTCCTGGAAAACCTAAGCCTCTATTCTGTTCTCAAATACTGACGAGATTTATTTGAGAGAGTGATCTTAGGGTTAGGAGGGGAACCACGCCCAAGCCTTATATGATCGTATCCCTATCAACCCATTACATATCCATGAGTAACGATTAATTTAACTCAAAGTTCTACACATAAATATGATAAGCCCACATTTAAATTAAACTGCACCTTTGGACAAGACGCAACGGAAACACAACTAAATGGTTAAACCTTAGACGGTGAACATGGTCTATATGACCCATATAGGCCCATGTATAAGATATTGTCTAACAATCTCCTACTTGAGCCAAATAGGTCATACTGAATATAGACTATGTAACTTTATGACGTCAAATTTTAACCGTCAAAATTCACCAACGTCTCCAAACAATCTGGTCCATTGAAAACATACACCAACACGGGACATGACGGTCATTATCGATCTAGTCATGATAGGACCTTCCATATCACAGATATTAGTACCCTCAACGACATAGATCAAAATTTGGATGTGTAGTATGGAAATTACATAATATATGATTGTTTATGCCTATTTCCAACTAGTTCTTCTTTATGACTCCAACGAGTCCAATAATTCATCCTGCCAACTTTAAACATGTATATACTACTAAATAATAAAGAAGGTAGACACTACTTTATTTCAGAATCATCAAAAATAGAATGTGAACATATATAAATGTCTATCAAACTGAAAAGGTAAGCAAGGAAAATTACATACTCCCAGTAAACCAGCACATCAGAAGGACTAGCCACACCCATACGAGCAAAATTCTTCAAAAAGATCTTAGGTGGCAAGCCCTTAGTGAGTTGATCTGCAATCATGGGTTTAGTGCTAATATACTCAACAGACACTAAACGATTCTGAACCCTTTCCTTAACAACGAGAAAATTTATATCAATGTGCCTTGACCTTGCTGAACTATTGTCGTTATTGGAATAAAGCTCTGCAGATTTGTTATCACAATATAACTTTAATGGTTTCTTGACTATCTCCACCACTTGAAGCCCAGAAATAAAATTTTGAAGCTATATTGCTTGATTAGATGCCTCATAACAAGCGATAAACTCTGCCTTAATGGTGGATGAAACAATAAGTGTTTGTTTGACACTTTTCCATGAAACTGCTCATCTTCCCATCATGAAGATGAAATATGATGTGGATCTCTTGCAGTCAAGACAACCCATAAAATTCGAATCTATGTATCCAATCAGCTCCAACTGATCGGATCTCCTGTACGTGAGTATGTAATTTATCATCCTCTGAAGGTATCACATCACCCTCTTGGCAGCCTTCCAATGGTCAATACCAGGATTGCTCAAAAACATGTCAAGCATGCCAACAGCAAATGCAATATCTAGGCGGGTGCAAACTTGAGCATGCATAAGATTCCCAACTGCTGAAGCATAAGGGATATCTTTCATTTGATCTACCTGAAGATCGTTCTTAGGACACTAGAGTAAACTCAATCTATCATCCTTAGCAATTGGTGTATCACCAGGTGAACACCCATTCATGCTATATCTATTCAACACCTTATCGATATAGGCCTTTTGTGACAAACCTAATATACCACGTGGTCTATCACAATGTATCTGAATGCCCATCACAAAAGATGCCTCTCCAAGGTCTTCCATCTTAAAGTTCCTTGAAAGAAAAGCATTGGTCTACTGTAAAAGTTCTATATCGCTGCTCGCTAGTAGAATGTCATCTATATATAACAATAAACAGATAAATCTATCAGGTTTATTATATGATAAATATATTGATCAACGATATTTTCTTCAAAACAAAAACCAAAAATGACTTGATCAAATTTCATGTACCATTGACGAGATGCTTGTTTCAAACCATAAATGGATTTCTTTAATATGCACATCAGGTGTTCTGAACTCTTTAACTCAAAACCCTCTGACTGCACCATATAGATTTCTTCCTCAATATTCTCATTAAGAAACACTGTTTTAATATACATTTGGTGAATCTCTAGATCATGCTGGGTTGTTAGTGTCATAATAACCCTAAAAGAGTTTTTCAAAGAAACTGGAGAGAAAGTCTATTTATAGTCAACACCTTCCTTTTTGAGTGAACCCTTTTGCAACCAGACGTGATTTATATCGCTCGACATTGTCTTTATAATCCTTCTTGGTTTTAAACATCTATTTGTAATCAATTGGTTTCTTCCCTTTAGGCAATTCTATTATATCTCAAACGTCATTGTCATTCATGGATTTCATCTCATCTATCATAGCATTTGACCATTTAGCAAAGTAAGCACTGAGTCAACTCAATATCTTGATGAGAGGTGTTTACACCATGCAAAGGTATGACAATGACACTTTGCAAAGGTACATATACTTCACCACTTTCAACATTAATCATAGGAATGATTACATCTTCTTCAAAAGCGAACTCTAACTGAATCTCTCCCATTACTTTCAACATCCTCGATGAACTTGGCATTATCTATTTCAATTATGTTTTTTGTGGAAGGACAATAAAATTTGAAGCCTCTAGACCTCTCAGAGTATCCAATAAAGTAGCAACTAATGGTTCTGGAGTCCAGCATCTTCTTATATGGCCTATAAGGCCGAGCTTCATCTGGACAACCCCAAACATGAAGATGTCCTATATTAAAAGTTTCTCAGTCCATAACTCATATGGGGGTTTTGGCACTGCTTTACTGGGCACCTTATTGAGAAGATAAATTACGGTCTTTAAGACCTCACCCCATAATGACTCAGGTAGGGATATATGAGCAATCATACTTCTAACCATGTCTTTTAAGGTGCGGTTATGTCTCTCAGAAACACCAGTTTGACGTGGAGTCTGTGTCTGTGTATAATGAGAAACGATGCCACATTCTTCCAAAAACTTGGCAAACGCTCTTGGACATTGACCCGACCCGTCATTCCTACCATTGTATCCACCACCACTGTCGTATCTAATAGCTTTAGGCTTCGTTTGTTTCGGCATTTTCGTCGGGCGTTTGGAGCAAACGCCACCGAACGGCGGATAAACAAATGGGGCGCCGGCAGCGTTTGCTCCGTTTGCACCTGCCGCAAGAAGAAAAGGCCCCTCAAACGCCGCTTTTCCAACCCCGCCTCCCCCCTCCGTTTCCAACTCTCCATTTCGACCCGTCGGGAGCAAACGCCACCGACGTACCAAATGAAGCCATAATCTTCTTATTATTTGATTTTTTAACTTCAGCTTTATAGATTTTAAACATGTATATTGACTGAGATTTTTCATGTATTAAGTATAAGTACTCATACCGAGAGTAATCATCTATGAAGGTGATAAAATATTTATGACCATTCCAAGAAGTTGCAGAGAATGGACCACAAATGTCTGTATGAATTAACTCTAAGACACCTAAACTCCTTTTAGCACCAAACTTCCTAATGTTTGTCTGTTTTCCCTTTATACAATCCGTACAGACTATAAGGTCTGAGTAGTCTAAAGGGCCTATAACTCCACTAGACACAAGTCTCTCAACTCCCACTTTCTCGAGATGTGATGAAATCACCTATGTCATAAACTATATGAGTTCTCATTAATTAATTTTCGCTTAGTGCCTGTATTATTCACATGCATGGATACATTAGATTCATAATACGAGGAATTCAAGTCTAATTTATATAAGTCATCAAATAAAGAGCCTGCACAAACAATTTTAGAATCAAAAGAGATAATGAATATTTCATTACCGAAAGCGACAGTGAAATCAAATATGTCTAACAATGGAATAAAAATTAAATTCCTTCTAAAATACGATACAAATATAGTCTCTTCCAAATCCAAATAAAATCAGACCATAGTTTAAGCCTATAGACTCCAATGGCCTCGATAACAACTTTGTTTCCATCTCCCATGTAGATGAACCGTTCACTTTCATTTGGAGATCTGGATGTTAGAAATCCATGCATTACATTACTTATGTTAATAGTTGCACTGGTATTTAACCGCCAAGTGTTAGGTGACACTTCAATTAGATTAATTTTAGAACAAACAAAAACCTGAGAATTACCTTTCTTTATGTGCCAGTTCTTGTACCCAGTGCAATCCTTCTTCACGTGGCCTACATTCTTGCAAAAGAGGCATGATACAACTTTACTCTTCTTCTTTTGCACTTTTGCCATCACTGGATCAGCACCTGTAGTGTCAATTTCCTTCCCTTTTAACACATCCATTTTCTTTTTCTTTTTGCTTGCATTACCTTGAAATACCAAATGAACACTTTTTGTCTTTTCATGTTTCATTCTCTTTTCCTCTACAGTGACTAATGAGCTCAGTGAGACTCTATTTATCTCTTTGGGTATTATAATTTATCTTACATGGATTAAACTATGCAGGAAGAGAGTTCAGGATAAGGAGCACCATAATTCCTCAGATAATTCCAATTTAAGTGCCCTCAATTTAGAAACAAGATTGGCCATTTCCATAATGTACTCTCATATGTTCCCTTATCAATGTAACACATATTAACCACTTTGCTAGGATGCGTACTGGCCTCAAACTTATCCAATTTTGTGAACTGGTTAGCTGCTTCAGTAAGGAGCTCTTTGGCATTTTCTTGATCAGTCATTGCACTCCTTATGGATTCAGGAATGGAATGTTTCGTGACCCTAAGACACATCCTATTGGACCTCTCCTACTTATCATAATATTTTTCATAAACAGCCTTTTCTTCGGTTGTGCTAGACTCAATAAGAGCAATGGGTTCATCAGCGCTCAAGGCGTAGTCTAAGTCCATACATCCTAGAACGACCTTTATGTAGTCATGCCACTTTTCAAAATTAGACACATTCAAAATTGGAATGTCGTTTAAGCTGGCAGAAATAGATGATGCATTTACTATAGACAGAGGAAAAAAAGAAGATTGCATAAATATAGAATTATATCAAATAAACATTGCGAATATGAATTTAAAAGATTACCAATATATATAATTTTTCATAAATGCAACTAGTCAAACTGATAGGAAAGTCAGTCAGAATCTCAAAGTAAAGTGTGTCTCTATTTTGCCAATAATGGACTGGTCCTATACAAACACTTTAAGTCCTATGTCCTACATGACATATAGTCTTCCTTTGGGCCGACTATCGCCGCATAGGATTTATCCCCAAACCTAAAATATTTATATCGACCATATAAGAGTGTGTGATCCGACCGAAAACGACACCCTTCCTTTGATTCAAGTGCGACATGCATGGACCACACAATTTATGCAACTGAATCTTTACTCTGTTGTCAAGCTAACTAGTGTGACGTTTCAATCAAGGCCTTAAGGTGGTAGGGGCCTTCCTTGGGGCTGACCCTTGCACCTCAAGTTAGTTCCCAAATTAAGACATTCACATTGGTCATTTGACAATGTTTATGGCTCAGCCAAGTGATAGCCTTCCTTTTGGCCAACAACTATTCACATGAGTCACAACACATTTGAAGCTCCTTAATATGTATACAAAACTATAATAATGAATAAGCATTCAACATGTATATCAACAGATAAAATTTAATTGAATGTACAATAATTTTGATGCCATCTCTATGTATGTTGATGTTCATTTTAGATTGAAAACATTGTCTCAAACTGAAGAGCTCGTCAAGAGCTTCTAAACGCGGGTTTACAATCTCAAAATGGACACCAAACGAACCGTAAAGGCTAATCATAGTTAATGTACACTAAAAAAATTATAACTTATGCTCAGAAATGATCTGCAAGAAATGGGGAGAAACTGGTATGTTGAACCGATTGACTACAGCCTAATCTCACCGGCGAGGATGGCAGCGATGAAGCTGGCGCAGTGAACAAAAAAGACAGGCGCTAACAAAACTAGCAGCATGAATGCGCCCTCAGTCGCCATTTTCTCACGGTGTCGCTACTCGACGGAAAACTACCACTCGCAACTATGTGAGAAGTCGCCGCCAACAACTGAATGGGAAACCGCCTCCCACATCTGTATAGAGGAGGTTGCCATTCAGATCAGGAGGGGGCGCCGTCGGATGCGGAAAACTTAACCACAACGGCATCAAGTAGAAATCAGCATTAAAAAAGCACAAGAGTCTCGAACTTGGAATTATCAACAAATTCTTTACAAGATGAGGTATACATTGCGGGACATGATTCACAATGTATCCGATGGAAACAGAAAATACAAGCAAGAGAAACAGTACGGTCTGTAAACAATAACCACATAGACCGCATAAGCCACTGACCGCAAGCCCTGTCCTCTGAAACCACTAAGACGCCAAACTACAACCAAACCGTGCAAACTGACTGTTATTGAAAACTGATGAACTAAACAGAACCCGTTGATAGACCAGGCAAACTGCTCGAACTAATCGCAATTCGGAGGAAGTGACTTCAAGCTGCTGAGACTGCGACTTGCTGTATACCGCTAACTGTAATTGTGAATTGTTCCACATCGAGCCTTCCAACTAATTGCCTAGTCGCTCACTAGCCACACAACCTTCATAAACAAGTCAACTTCACTTAGTCGCATCTATTAAAAAAACGTAACCACAAGATCAAAATGCGAGCTGAGTTCTCATTGTTCTCGTTATATATGATGAGTCGGGGACCCCTATTTATAGGCGACAAGGGGAGTGTGATAACTGCCTATAAAAATAGGATAACCATCCGCCATCTAGTAGCTAGCACCACATATCCGCACAAGTGTGGATACTAGTGTCAGTCCGCGTGCGACAAAACGTCCATCCGCTTACGCGGAAAGATCAACCAATCTGCATACCCAAGCGAACAACATCCTCAATCCGCATGGACTTATAGAAATCCAGCTATGCATCCTCATTCAAGTTCGCTCCAATGAAGATTTGTCGGACTCCGACATCGGACTGCATAGTTCTGTGGTCTCCGCTTATAGACCGTGCAACACTGCAATCTGTGACTAGGCAACAAACCAGACTTGTTACAACACTGTGAACAAGTCAACACAACCCAGCGAACTCTAGAATCAACCCACGTAAGAATGCTCCAGTGAATTATGTTGGTAGCCTCCGCAGACCGCTCTAACTGCCTGCTTCCATGCTAACTAGAGATCCTGATAACTTCAAGCGGATTGTGCGGTCTCACAAAGTAGACCGCAAAAGCCGTAGTTAGCCCAAAGCTAATCGCTCGGTTACCTCCCAGGGTGCTTGTTGAACCAGACCGCAAGAGAGAAGAACATCAGCCGAAACCCGACTATCCGCCAACACCTATCCAGCAGGACGTCGACGTTCTCTGCAGTCTGTGCGGTCTGCCCAATCAGACCGCCCACTTCCACTTTAACAACTTCAACACTAACTGGATCTTAGAGGAGAGGAATGATGTCATACCTATTGCCATGGATGAGAAGCTTCAGGCCTACAAAGGATCAGGAAGATGATCGGGGTCACCACTCATTTAGAAAATCAAGAAACTGATCCCTCCTCTTTGAAAACCTAAGCCTCTATTCTGTTCTCAAATACTGACGAGATTTATTTTAGAGAGCGATATTAGGGTTAGGAGGGGAACCACACCCAAGCCTTATATAATCATATCCTTATCCACCCATCACAGATCTAAGGGTAACGATCGACACATAAATATGATAAGCCCATATTTAAATTAAACTGCACCCTTGGCCAAGGCGCAATGGAAACGCTACTAGACCCCGCCATGATCATAACTTATTGAGTCTACTAAATGTTTAAACCTTATACGGTGAACATGATTTATATGACCTCTCCATGATCATACCTTACGGAGGAGAATAGAGATGGAGAACGGCGCCGACGTTGGCCAACAAGCGGCTGAGTGTTATGAAAACGGTCGTTTCGAGTGCAGATGAATTCTCCTGTGCCAAAATAATATTCTAACGACCAAAGTTAGGGTTACAAAAAATAATAATATTAACGCATGAAAAATAAGCAAACACCACAAAAGAAGAACACCAAGATTTAAAGTGGTTCTCCGAAAAATTTAGTATGGGTACGTCCACTGTGTAGATAGAGATAAATCTACTAATAATTTCTCAAACATACAATACGGCTAAAATGGAGGAATAAAATTGAACCGAGAAAAGAGAAGATGAAAAATCTCGAACCCTCCAAGATCTGGCTGTATGCATTGCGACGAGAAATCAAGATGACGACGAGAGACGAGGGTTGGCTACAAGGAAAGAAGGACCTTCGATTCAACGACCGACGGGAAGAGAAAGTCGGTGGTTGGTGCTTCGAATAGAAGCCGACGATCTTCGACCAAAACTTGACTGTTGCACTGCACTGCACTTCACTGCACTTCACTGCTTGGATGGCCGGCCACACCACTATATATAGGGGGTGGAAGAAACTCAAAATAGTTATGGCAGCCATCATGGAAGGAGATAAATCTCTTCCTAAAATTCTTCATCATCACCAGATTAATGGGGATGCCAAATTTGGAGCGGTCTCCAAAACGGGTTGGCGGCAATAATGGAAGATGATCAAATATCCCTTCAAAGAAATCCTCCATAAATAAAAGAATAATGCAAATTACATAACTGGAGTGGATTCCAAAAATATCCCCAACCAAGAAAGGAGATTGACAACATAACAATCTCCACCTTGACGTCTCTCCCATGACAAGCTCCACCTGGCTGAGATAACTCCAAGATGCTCCAACGATCACCAAGATCCAAAAGCCAAAGAGACAAACTGAATGAACTTTCACTGAGAACGGATCACAAGAAAACTCCTCTGATTCTGAGTGGCACACAAACTGGACTGACGTGGCTTACTCGAAAAATGCTCCACCTGGATCTAAAATATCAACTGTTCCACCTCCAGCGGTGGTCTCCCATAGCAAAACTAAACATGTCAAGACTTCTGGCCATTGATGTGTGCGCGAGAGAGAAATTGACAAATGCAGACACACCAAGAAAGAATGCAAACAAACTGACCTCAGTATGGAAAGATGAACCCCGATGAGAGATGGTCACAAATGGTTTGACTAGACACTCCAAGCTCATAAATGAGGAGTACCAAAGAAAGAGCTTAGGTAATGGGAGGATAAAAATGCATTCAACAATGAAGTTCTTGACTAGGAAATAACTCAAAATAAGAGTTATATAAACACAAACATAGAGATGACATGACGAGGAAAACATAGAGGGAAATGATAGTAAGCAAATAAAAAGATAGAAACAGAATAAAAAAGGATGAAAATGCAGGAAGAAAACACACCAAAAAACAAGGAAAGGGATAAGTGAAAAGAAGTACTGAATGACGTCCTCATTGTCATCCTCAAGGCATAGGGATGCGACAGACGTTTTCTTTTCATCACCAGGGATCTTCCCCTTCTCCTTGTCCTGAAGCTTCCAGCAATCCCTTATTCCATGACCCTTCTTTTTCAGTAATTATAGTGGCTATCTGAACCTTTATTAGACTTGCCTCCTCTGCTTGAACCAGACTGCCCCGATAGAATAAAGCTGAGCTTTCAGCAATGCCTGAGCCGGACGACTTCTTTCAGATGTCATCTGAGATTAAGGCTATCGTGACCTCCTCCACATCCAAAATATCCTTACTGTAGGTGAGGGTAATGACCATACCCTTGTAGGACTTTGGAAGAGAGTTCGGAAGAATAACTGTCTTGTCCTCTTCCTCCATCTTGATATCCATGCTGAGACACTTAGATAACAGTTTATTAAAACTGTTTAGGTGGTTATGTAGAGAGGAACTCTCCTTCATGCTGAACTTGTACAGTTGTTGTTTGAGGTAGATGCGATTGAGGAGAGACTTCATCTTGTAGATACTCTCCAGCTTTGCCCGGAGACTAAAGGCAGTCGTCTCTGAAAGAACTCCATATAGTACATCATCGCGTAAGCAAAGTTGTATGGTGGACAAAGCTTTGAGATCTGAGTCCTCCCATGTGCGATCGGTAACCTCAACGTCCTTATTGGCCTTCCCCAATAGGATACGGTGTAAACCTTCCTTAATCAGTAGTGCTCGGATCTTAACCTGTCATAGGCCAAAATTATGCTTTCCGTCGAACTTTCGTAACTTCAAACTTCACACCTGGTGTGGAAGTCGCCATAGAAATCAAACTGAAGAACTCTGCATGGAGACCGTAGCAACCAAAAAAATTCGTGGATCAAGATTGGGAAGATGGGGAGTGGGCCGATGTCGTCACCTACCGTTGACCAAACTCGAAACGAAACGTCCAAACGATCGTCAATCGAACCTGCCTCTGATATCACTTGTTATGAAAACGGTCGTTCTGAGTGCAGATGAATTCTCCTGTATCAAAATATGTTCTAACGACCAAAATTAGGGTTACAAAAAATAATATATTAACGCATGAAAAATAAACAAACACCACAAATGAAGAACACTAAGATTTAAAGTGGTTCCCCAAAAATTTAGTATAAGTACGTCCACTGTACGGGTAGAGATAAATCCACTAATAATTTTTCAAACATAAAATAAGGCTAAAATGGAGGGATAAAATTGAACCGAGAAAAGAGAAGATGAAAAATCTCGAACCCTCCAAGATCCGGTCGTACGCATTGCGACGAGAAATCAAGACGGCGGCGAGAGACGAGGGTCGGCTACAAGGAAAGAAGTACCTCTGATTCGGCGGCCGACGGGAAGAGAAAGTCGGCGGTAGGTGCTTCAAAGAGAAGCCGACGAATTTCTACCAAAACTTGACTGTTGCACTGCACTGCACTTCACTGCTTGGATGGTCGGCCACACCATTATATATAGGTAGTGGAAGAAACCCAAAACAGGTATGGCGACCATCATGGAAGGAGATCAATGCCTTCCTAAAATCCTCCATCGTCACCAGATTAATGGGGATGCCAAATTTATATACAACTCATATTCGTAGAGCATGGACCCCGCCAGCGCCAGGTCTGCAGAATTCAAAGTCAGCAAGTCAAGATACAGGTCAGGGTCAACTTTCCTGCTTGCAGAATGCCTGGCGAGTATGGCGAGCTCCCCTCACATACTTGCTAGATAGGAGACTAGGCGAGCTAATCGCCCAGCCGTGCGAGTTCCTCCAGGAAGTCGCCTAGTCACCAAGGGGTGAGGGTATAAATAGACCTCCCACCCCCTCACAGGATTTCCCTATAAATAGGACCCCAGGGGTACGAGGTGAGACACTTGAAATTCCCTACAAGGATCTCACGAGCTTTACTTCTGGGACACCAGCTGAGCTTTTGTATTCCATTTCCTTAGAGACCAGATCGTGATCTCGCGACTTTGTTACTAGTTAGTCTCCCTCGTACCCAGCTCGACCAATTTTGATTGTGGAGGGGTTGCTTCTTTCAAGAATCAGTGTACGTGGTGGGAACTTCCTGCCGAAGCATTCAGGGTCTTGTTTGTTGACTTCTTCTTCGTCCTAGTCTCCTTAACTGTTTAGCCTTGCTGAGGAGCAAGTAGCCTTAAGCTGCCTAGATCTGACTTCTGGAGTAGGGAATTTTCCTTGCTTGAACACTTGGTGCGGTGAGTGTGGATCGCAGCAAAGGAGGAAAGTTTTGTGGTTTGGAGAGATGGCAAGCGGTGGCGAGCATGGAGAGATGATCGGCAACTCGGTGGGTGCTGGTAACCCCACGCGAGGTAGCTAGTTCGTGACCGTAGTGGCATTTGAGGACTTCGCCAAGAGGATCGAGATGACCTTACTCGCCAGGCTTTCTCATCACCCTGATGTCACGGCGACCTCCCCTCGTCGCATGACACCGCCGGATGAGGATGCTACGCCAAGGCGTGCCGAGAAGGAGCCCACATGGGTGAGAGAGGAGCGGCCGGTGTAGTCATGGCAGTATCCGACATGTAACCAGGGGATCAGATTCCAAGATCCAGAGCCGCCATTAAGATACCTTGATAATCATCGTTGGAGCGTGTGCGAACAGAAAACAAATAGGCCGAAAATTTGGAGTAACAAATTTTATTATCCAAAAAGGTATCTATTACAAAGGTATAGCCTCCATTTTATAGAATGGAGGAGATGAGAGAGATTACAATTAAGCAACATGGGACTAAATAATTACATGTGTAAGTGGTTTATCATAAAAACAAGCCGAACAGGCCACGCGGTTAGACGAATAGGCTAACCGCCCGACAACCACCAGAAGGAGAGAACATGCCGTCATGGGAGACCGCCAGACCGCCCGGCCTCCAAGTCACCTGAGACAAACCGTCAGATCGCCCAGACACCAACAGCAACAGTCCGGCCACCAAACCGCTGGAGAGAAACCGACAGATTGCTCGGTCTCTAATCCGCCAGAGTCAGACCGCCAGACCGCCCGGTCTCCATACAACAACACTCCCCCTCAAGCTGCAGCATATATATCGATCATGTCCAGCTTGTCGCAAATGTGAAGAAAGGAGGCGGACACCGGCTTGGTGAAAATATCTGTCAACTCTTTATCGGAGGTGACGAACGGAGTACAAATTTGTTTCTTCAAAATCTCTTCCTGAATAAAGTGGCAGTCGACTTCAATGTGCTTTGTTCTCTTATGGAAAACCGGATTTTTGGATATGTATATAGCGACCTTTTTTCACAAAACATCGGTAGAGGATGGTTGTAGACCTCTCCTAAGTCAAGCATGAGAGCCTGTAACCACTTCAATTCACACGTGGTCGACGTCATACTTCGATATTCTGCTTCTAGGCTGTATCTGGAGACGACAGACTGTTTCTTGCTCTTCCAGCTCATAAGATTTCCTCCAACAAATGTGCAAAAGCCCGACATGGACTTGCGGTCTCTTTTATCATCAGCATAGCTCGAATCATAGTACGCTTCAACCTTCAAGTGACCATTCTTCTGAAAAATCAATCCTTTCTCTGGTGCTGCTTTGATATACTCCAATATCCTCAGTGCAGACTTTAGATGGCACTCCCTAGGAGCTTGCATGAATTGGCTAACCTTGCCTATAACATAGGAGATGTCGGGTCTGGTCGTCGTAAGGTAAATGAGTTTGCCCAGCAGACGCCGGTACCTCGTAGTATCAGATAGGAGAGGCGAGTCATCTGTCCAAGTTTTGTCTTCTCTAGTAGCCATGGGACATCGAGCTGGTTTAGCACCAGACAATCCTGCCTCTTTTAGTAAATCAAGAGCATACTTTCGTTGGGAGAGAACCAAAGAGTTGGGCTTCCGAGAGATTTCAATCCCCAGAAAGTAGTTTGGGAGCCCATATCCTTCGTGACCAGGTGTTGACAGAGATATTTCTTAGTCAATACTAACCCAACATGATCATCGCCAGTTAGAAGAATATCAGCCACATATACAGCAAGAACTACCATACCAGAGGAGGTTTTGCTGATTAATAAGGAGTGATCGGCCGAACTTCTTGCAAAACTAATAGCCACAACAATACCGCTGAACTTGTCAAACCAAGCCTGAGGGCTTTGCTTTAGGCCGTAGATGGCCTTCTTCAGCCGGCATACTCGTGTCTCCCCCTGAGCAACATACCCTGGAGGTTGCTCCATGTAAACATCTTCATGAAGATCACAATAGAGAAAAGCATTCTTAACATCCAGCTGTGAAATGGGTCAACCCCTATTGACAGCTACAGAAAGAAGGACCTGAATGGTGCTGAGACGAGCAACGGGAGAGAAGGTGTCAACGTAATCAACACCATTGGTCTGAGTGAACCCTTTGGCAACCAGGCGGGCCTTGTATCGATCCACATAGCCATCCGAATGGAACTTCACAACAAAGACCCAACGACAGCCAACCACATCAGTGCCCAAAGGGGGAGGAACAATGATCCAGGTACCCTGTTCAGTGAGGGTAGCAATTTCCTCATCCATGGCGGCCTTCCAATGAGAAATGATAAGAGCTTCCTGGTAGGTGCGGGGAGTGGTAGTCGCAGAGATAGCCAAGGCAAACGCCCTGCGAGAAGGAGTTAGACAATCATAGGAAACAACATCAGCTAGCGGGTGTTGGGTACAAGACCGCACTCCTTTGCGAAGAGCAATGGGAAGATCCAGGTCAGCGTGTACCGGAGTTGCTGGGGCATCCGTGACGGAGAGAGCTGCCCCGGGAGTAGAGAGAGACGGTTGCGGAGAGGAGGGAGATATCTCGGGAGGTGGAGACGATGGAGGAGAGGGTGGAGATGGTGGAGGTGGAGATGGTGGTGTAGGAACGTCAGTAGGTGTAGAGGGGACGGATGGGTTGGTATGAGAAGTAGGAACATCAGGAGGAGAGGAGGAGTCGTGAGAGAAGTAGGATGCATTTTCAAAGAAGGTGATGTCCGTAGAGACAAACTGCTTGCGAGTAACGGGGTCAAAGCAACAATAACCTTTCTGAGTGGTAGAGTACCCCAGAAAGACACATTTGGTGGCTCGTGGTGAGAGTTTGCCACGGATGGCGGAGGGAGAGTGCACAAAGGCTGTGCACCCAAAGATACGCAGAGGAAGAGGAAACAAATTCTTGTCCGGATAAAGAATGGAGAATGGAGTTTTACTGTGAAGAACTGTGGAGGGAATGCGATTGATGAGATAGCAGGAGATGAGGACAACGTAGCCCCAATAGGAGCGAGGAACGTGCATCTGTGTCATCAGAGTGCGAGTGACATCGAGGAGGTGATGGTTTTTGCATTCTGCCATCCCATTTTGTTGTGAGGTGTAAACACAGCTTGTTTGATGAATAACACCATGTTGCATACAAAAAGAAGAAAAATCATTACTAAAATATTTCTTAGCATTGTCAGAACGAAAGATTTTAATAGATGTATCAAACTGATTCTTAATCATATAATAAAACAATGTCCAAACAGAGAACAGTTTGGAGCAATCCTTTAGAAGATACACTCATGTACACCTAGAGAAATCATCAATAAAGGTGACAAAATATGAACTATCTCGACCGATGGTGAGGGTAGGAGCAGGACCCCACACATCAGAGTGAACGAGGTCAAACGGATGGGAAGAGCCACGGCTTTGCGCTGGTGGGAAGGAGGAGCAGTGATGCTTGCCAAGCTGACATGCGTCACAGTTGAGAGGTGGATGATGCAGAGGGAGGTGGGGCAGAAGCTGGCGAAGAAGCCGGGGAGGAGGATGACCAAGGCGAAGATGCCATTGAAGGAGATCGGTAGAAGAGGAGGAGAAGGCAGACAGAGTGGAAACATTGTCGAGGAAGTAGAGGCCGCCGCTCTCAGTCCCAGTAGCAATCGTCTGTTGGGAGCCAGGATCCTGAAAAGAAAAAGAAGTAGGAGTGAATGTGACGGAGCACTGAAGTTGTTTGCATAGAGAGGTAACAGATAATAAATTGCAATGGAACTTGGGCACAAAAAGAGTATCCGCCAAGCGAAGAGATGGTGTGACTTGAACCATGCCCGTATCATGGACCGGGGAGGAAGAGCCGTCTACAACGAGGACCGGGGGCATACAGTCATGTGTTTCTAGGAGAGAAAAACAGTGAGGATTGTTGGTCATGTGATTAGTAGCGTCAGAGTCTATCAGCCATTTTCATTGAGTAGCCACATGGGCACTACAGGATATGGTGACCATGGAGGTAGAGGGCCTCGAGGAGTAGGAGGACGAAGCATCACCAGATGGGCAAAGAGGAGCCATACAAGTCAAGAGAAAAAAAGGAACTCACGTGAGTGGCAGTAGGGCCGAAGCGACAACACGACCAGAGAGAGAGAGAGGCCGCAAGATCAATGGAGACCGCAGTGAACACGAGGAAGACCGAGCGGATAAAGAAGGAAGACCGCGCGAACAACAGAAGTAAGACCGCAGCGGATAAAGAAGGAAGACCGCGCGAACAGTAGAAGTAAGACCGCAGAGAAGTCATGCGAACAAAGGAGATCGCATGAAGCAACACAGGCAGGGAGGTCGCGCGAATAACCAAAGTCCGTGCGAACAGAGGTGAAACCACGCAACAAGAGATGAAAGTGCAGGATAGATCTGAAATACTCTAGAGGGGGGGGGGGGTGAATAGAGTATTGTGCTTACTTCAAACTTTTTACAACTTTTGTTGTATTCCTAAGTGAACAAGTCAGCAAATAAAATAAATAAGCACAACAAACTATCTAATCACAGAGCACAGCCAAAACAAAAGAAAAGGGCAACCAGACGACACAAGAAATTTTATAGTGGTTCCCCAACCTGGGTACATCCACTCTTCTACCACCCTGGTAGGAATCCACTCAGGTTTTTGATCAGGTGCCTGACACCAATGAGCTTTTGTTCAGGTGCTCAAAAACCAAAACTTCAAGTCTTTTGGAAGGAGACTTACAACCAGGAATAATTTTGAAGGGAATTAAAACCTTGTACAGGAGTTGGAAATAAGGTGATGATGTCTTCTCTTTATCAATGACAACTGAGAAGACTGTGGATTGTTTTCAGCAGATTTGCTCCCCCTGAGATCTTGAATGTATCAGGAAAACTGGAGCACTGCTTCAGGGTGACAGGTCTTGAAAGCTTGACTTCCTGGACCAGAGATTGCTTCAGGAACTTCTTTGACAGATAGAGTTTTGTTATCCTTGTGAAGTTGCCATGTAGGCTTGAAGAAAGAAGACTCTTGATAGTGATTGTTTGTTCTTCTTCTTCTTCTTGAAGATGTTCTCTGGCCTGGACTGATTGCAGGAAAGAACTTTTGATTGTAGTAAGATTGTTCTTCTGTGCAATTCTTGTCTATGTGTCTGGTATAACTGATTGTACTTTTGCTCTATTACTGCTTAATCCTTTTCTCTTTGTGTGTCTCTCTGACTGAGGAACATTCAAAATTTTGAATGTTGAGTAGTAATTGCAGTCGGCCTTGAAAAGAAGCGGCAATCAATAATTTCCCTAACTGTCCCATGGAAAAACAGCATGTAATAATCCAAGATCAATGCGCGTTCTAACGGTAACATTCCGAGAAGATCTGGCATTAATAACTCCGGAATCATCACCAAGAAACGGGACGGGAAACTGAAAAAGACCTAGTCTGGAATCGTCGAGCTGAGTTCACAGTTCGTCGAGCTGAGCTTGAGTTCGTCGAGCTGAGCTTGAGAGAGTTCGTCGACCAGACAATCTTCATTTGTCGAACAAACAGTCTTCATTCGTCGAGCTGAGATCCAAATTCATCGAGCTGAGAATGATTGTGGACTTGGAATCTGAGAAGTCTCTGACTGAGAAGGAATCAAATCGTAGACCACAAATCATCGAGTAGAATACTGAAATCGTTGACCTGACAAGTTGACTTCGTCGACCTGAGAAGTTGAGAACTTGAGGTACAAGTTCGTCGAACTCAGAATCTAGTTCGTCAAACTCAGAATCTAGTTCGTCGACTGAAGCTTGAAGCTGGACTTAGAAAAAATTGTGAAGTTATCCTGTCTTTAGCTCTTGAAGTATCTCAGTCTTCGTCGAACAGAGAACAAAGATCGTCGAGCTCAGCACAGAGAACTGTCTCAAGATCGTCGAGCGCAAAACACCTTTCGTCGATCTGAGTTCGACGAACGTCGAACTCATTTTACTTAGTCTTGAAATCTTCTAAGTCTGGAGTCTTTGATGGTCTTGTTAATAGCTGGTCCATCGGAAGTTGACTCTAAGTACTTGGCCTAGACTCTAGGACACAAACTTGACCATGGCTATACATAATGGGTCGCATCCTAAGCTAGTGAACCTAGCCCAAATCAACAAGAGATCCAACAATCTCCCCCTATTTGGGTGAGGTCACTAAGAGACTCAAAATATAAACAAACAAATAAACAAAGCAGGAAAAGAAATATATCTGGCAGAGAATTACCAACACATGCAGCAGATATATATATACATAGGCTTTGTTTAACCAAAAGACACGGTTTGGAAACAGAAAGCAGAAACAAAAATGAAACAAAAAATAAAGATTACTTCTTCTTCTTCTGCAAAGGCTTGTCTTCTGATTTCTTTTCTCCTGGCTTTTTGAAGATAATTTCTCTGTTTGGATTTGAAGCCTCTGTCTAGGTCATGGTCATGTCAGCTGCCCCAATGATCTTGAGTGATGTAGCTCTGGGGACAACTGCTTCTGGATGGAGCTTCATATACTCATCAACATTGAAGAGCTTATTTCCTTTGTCAAATCTCTTAAGTTCTTCCTTCATGTATTCAGACATAGTTGAGAGACCTGTGATGTCTTTTCCTTCAGCCTTTGCTTTATTGATCAAAGATAGTCCAATTAGCTCCTGGAATATAGCCATTCTTGCAGTATTGGCAGTTTTAGGATCTTCAAATGGAATTGGAGGAGAGTATGGCCTTTTTGGACTGTCAGCTCTCTGATCTTCAGATATTTGTTGTTGTAGCTGTTGTTGTTGTTGTTGATTTTCTGAGGATGGTTGCCTCTGCTGGCTTCTTCCAGAGGATCTCCCTGAATGTCTCTGATAGGTTTTCATGGGGGCAGATCTCTGAGAGCTAGAGCCAGTGGCACCAGCTGCTGGAGGAAGAGGAGGAGGTGGATCCTTTCTATATCTGTGAGCTGGGGGAGGAGAATATCTCATACTTCTCTTCCTATCCTTCTTCTAGTTCTTGGATAGCCACATCCATGCAGGCATTCCCTTATATGGAGTAACATTGTGCCGAATGTAATAAGGGGTGTCAGCATTTGGATTAGGCTTAGGAGCTGGAGGAGGAGGAGCCTTCCTTTTCTTTGTCAGCAATATCTTTTTCTTCTTTGCAGCATCTTCATCTGAATCATCATCATCATCTTCTTCTTCACTGTCAAAACCTTGAGGGTTATCATAAAGAGCATCCAAAGCTTTTAAAGCTTTATCATCAAGAACAGCCTTTGCTGTAACAGGGGCAGAAATTGAGGGAACTGAAGTGAAAGTGCGAGTTAGATCTGATATACTCTAGAGGGGGGTGAATAGAGTATGATGCTTAAAAACTTTTTACAACAGTTGTTGTAATCTGAGTGAACAGGAAAGCAAATAATAAATCTAATCACAATCTACAAAAGAAACTAATCACAGAGCAACCTAGTCACAAACAATCACAGCCAGAAACAAAAATAAAGACAAGCAACCAGAAGACACAAGGAGCTATAGTGGTTCCCCTAAACTTGGGTACATCCACTCTTCTACCACCCTAGGTAGGAATCCACTGCAGGATGAGTTGATCAGGTGTCCTGGGCACCAATGAGTTTTTGATAAGGTGCTCAAAAACCAAATCAGATTTTTTGATCAGGTGTCTTGCCACCAATGAGCTTTTGATAAGGTGCTCAAAAATCACACACAAACTTTTGAAGGGAGTTTGAAAAACCCTTTACAGAGGTGGGGATGAGAGAGTAATGGAAGTCTTCTCTTTCTCAAAGCAGCTGAGAAGACTATGTGGATATGATGTTGTCAAAGCTCCCCCTGAGATCTGTAGTTGATCAGGAAATGAAGCTTTGCTGTAGGGTGATAGACCTTTAGAAATTGATCTCCAGCAAATGATGATTTCAGCAACAGCTGAAATATGAGGTGTCTGGAGTCTTGAATGATGATGTCCTTGAACACTTGAATCAAAAGAGATCTGAAGATTTCAGTTTTGTTGATCTCCTTGGTTGTGTGTTCTTGTATGAATGCTTTTAGAGACAGAGAGTGTCTACAACTCTCTTTCTTTTTCTCTTGAGTGATTGTTGTTGAGAGATGTTGTTTCAGAGAAGAGTTGTTGTAGAGAGTATTTTTTGTTGTTCTTCTTCTTGTGCACTCTCTTCTTCTTGATTGCTTCTTCTTGTTCTCCTTTTCAGGAATTCAAAAATTCTTGTCTTTTATTCCTTTGTTCTGAATAGAAATGATCCTCTGTCCAGAGTAGCCGTTGGCCTGTCATAAATGACTTTCTTAATTACAATTGTCTTTTGGGGGAAAGTCCAATGAAACATTCCTTGATAATTCCTTGAAACTTGCTCCAGAATAAATGAAAACGGCTAGAAAATCTTCTGAATTAATTGCTGAATAACTCCTTAACTGTTCTGAATTTGAATCTTGAAAGTCGTTGAACTCTTCAGAAAAACGTCGAACTGAGCTCTACTATCGTCGAACTGAGCTCAGCTATTTGTACTTGGACATCAACAGAGATCGTCGATCTGAGCTCAACTATCGTCGAACTGAGCTCAGAGATAGAGAATCAATACTGGAGTCAAGATCGTCGAACTGAGCTCGAAGATCGTCGAATGGAGTTCGACGATTTGTTGAAGATGAGCTCAGCGATCGTCGAATGGAGTTCGACGATCCGTCGAAGTTGAGCTAAACGATCGTCGATTGGAGTTCGACGATTCGTCGTACTGAGCTCGACGAAATGACTTAGTCTCTAAACTGAAAAACCTTGGTCTTGAGGGCAGCTTCCAAACATAACTACTAACCCTTAGACTCAATTCTAATTGACCTTTAGATCTATACAATGAGGTCAAAAACAGGTTTCCTAGAGACATAGTGATCCTGACCCAAATTAGTAATAGGGTGTTCCAACAATCTCCCCATATTTGGGTTAGGATTACTATTTACAGAAATTGAAATAAAAAACAACATACACAGCAACAATATAACAAACAACAATATTGCAGAAGCACATATATATTATCCCAGACAGAAATCAGAATAATTGTCACCTTACATAATTACTCATTCTTCTTGCTCTTTATAAGTTTAATTTCTCTATTTGGATCAAGAGCTTCCTTTTTGGATCTTCTGTCATCTGCTGCACCTAGAGAAGTTTGTTGTTTAGGCCTTGGTATCACAGCTTCAGGATGCAGCTCCATATATCTTTCAGAATCAAAAAATTTGCTGGAGGCATATCTTTCAAGTTCCTTCTTTCTTTGTTCTGACAATGTAGTAATGCTGGAGGTGTCCTTGCCTTGCTCTCTGGCTTTCTTGATTTGATCCAGGGCAGCTAATTATTTCATTCTGGCAGTCCATGCAGTAGAATTATTCTCTGGATCCTCAAAGGGCATTGGAGGCTCATATTTGTTGGAAGGATTATCTTGAGGAGCTCTGGATGAGACTACTTCTTTTAACTTGTAGGAAAAAGGGCCTGAAGTTGTATCAGATGAAGCTTGTCCTTCCCTAGAGTATGGATGTTGTCTTGAATAGCCTTTGGAATAGACTTGGAATTCCCTTTGTCTTCCTCTATAATTTCCTCTCCTTGATTGAGAACCTCTGAACTGGCTTCCCCTATATTGAGATCTAGCATGAGGCTGATAGGGGGTTTGACTTTTGGCAGAAGGATGAACAGCAGAGCTACCTCCTGCACCTGCATCAGGAGGAGGAGGTGGAGGAGGATGATGAAACTGAGAAGATCCTTTCTCATATTTCCTCTTCTTCTTCATGGCCTTAAGTTGATTCTTGGAATATTGCATCCAATGTTCAGTAATGGGGCAGTCATGAAGAATGTAGTAGGGAATGTCATTGGTGTCTTTGACTTTAGCTGGTGGAACTCTTTTCATTGCCTTGCTTCTTGCTTTTCTCTTCCTTGCTATAGTGGCTGGGGAATCATCAGAATCAGTCCTATATTCATCACTTTCAGAGCTTTGCTCATCATATAAGGCATCAATACTTTTTAGATAATCTTTTTGTTGTTGGGTTGGAGCAGATGAAACAGTGGTGACAGCAGTTGTAACAGCAGCAGTAGAAGGAGAAATAGTACTGGCAGAAGTTGTAGCAGTAGCAGTAACAACAGATACAGAACTTTCTGACACAAAAACATCAGCAGGGGCAACATCATCAGTGACAGCAGGCTCAAAGTCATATGTCTCTGTCATATGTATATCATCAGAATTTTTAGCAATAACAATAATATCAGCAGCAACAACAGAAACAGCAACAATATTGCCAGCAGGAGTAGCAGCAGCATCACTGGAAACAGAAGGCTCAGCAGTATGTAGGGAGGTTAAATATGAGCTAAGTAAGCTGGAATCACAGCTTGAAAAGGGCACAATGGCCTTGGAGAGATCTTCAGAGGGCTGGACTGCATTACTCACTGGAAGACAGCTGAAATAAACTGAATCAAAAATAGATAATAAGGACCTGAGGTCCACTGAGAAGATTGCAACCTGGGGAGTTGAAACTGGAGCTTGAGTAACAACAGCAGCAGCAGCAGCCGCATGGACTGAGGTAACAGCAGCAGGGGCTAAGGAGATGGTAGCAGCAGGCAATCTAACAGCTTCATGAGGCATCTCCCCCTGTCTAGATTCAAAGAAAGCTGGATCAAGGCACACTGATGAAGGGATTGCCTGAGGAATGAGAGAAGATAGCCTGGCAGAAATTTCTACAATTGACTTTAGGAGTGGAGCCAAGGAGGTCTCCAACAGAAGTGAGAGCCTGGGAGCTATCAACTCATATAGTTTGTCAGCTAAGGCTGGAATATCTACTTGCTCAGCAGGAACTTGAGCAGAGGTAGAGAAGGATGGTGGAGCAACTGGAGATGTTGGTGGAGAGCTAGAGGATGGTAGAAGTGAAGGTTGAGGTGTGGGGATTGTGGAAATGGAAGACAGTGGTATGGAGATAGAAGGTGTGAAAGAGGGTTGATCAATGATATCTTGTAGAAGCTGTTGATATGATGTGGATGAGGAGGGTAGCTCAGGAGGGGATGAAGGTGAATCATCCATGAAGGAATCATCTAGAAGATTGAATGAGGGAATGTGGGATGATGTGTCAATGTCTGGTTGAGGGTAGTGGTGTAATGGATGAAAGATTTCTTCTGGTAGTGGAAGTGTTGGAGAGGGAATAGCAGTTGGAGATGGGCTGGAAATAATGATAGTGGATGAAGTTTGAATGGTGGAGGTGACTGGTGGAGATGAAATAAGAGTTGGAGGAGGAGAAGAAGCAGCAGGCAAGTCATCTGCAGGGGCAGAGACTTGAGGAGAAGAGACTGCAAGAGTCCTTGTGCCTGAAGTTATGCTTGCAGAAGGCCTGCTGGGCTTCACTATCTGTCTGTCCCATTTGCCAAACAGGGCACAGGACAGCCTCTTTGAGGCATTGATGTGCATCCCAGAAGAGACTAGCAGAGCAGAGCATCTGT
The DNA here is from genome assembly GCA_039583875.1 of Platanthera guangdongensis. Classification (NCBI taxonomy): domain Eukaryota; kingdom Viridiplantae; phylum Streptophyta; class Magnoliopsida; order Asparagales; family Orchidaceae; genus Platanthera; species Platanthera guangdongensis. The sequence continues at coordinate 283,089,928 of CM077151.1, read as the reverse complement.
TTTGGAGAAAGAGCCCTAGAATCCTTCCATAATTAACAAAATTCTTGTTTATTTTCTTCTTAATCAGGTCAAAGAAGATCTCTCCCCAGTTTAACTGTTTCTTATCCACAATTACACCCATCAGACACAGCTGATACCTGGAGATGGTATCATGTGCCGAATGCTTGGCCAACAGAACCTTTCTCACTACATCAGCTAAGAACATGTATTCCACAGCTAAGTTCTTTTTCAGCAGCTTGCTAGGGTTTGTATCAGAATGACCCATTCTAGCAAGTAAGTCAGAAAATTCTTGTCCAGATAACTCAGCAGAATCTCTTCCAGAATTCAATTCAAAAACCTCTGTCAGAATAGCAGGAGTCAAAGGTACCTGGGTTCCAGAAATTAAACCAACCACTGTATTTTGGTCTTGGTTGTGGGCAGTATAGACCGACTCTTTAATTTCATCAGCAGTCAGTTTGATTCTTGTGGACATGATAGTAACAAGCTTTTGTTCCTTGAACAGTTCTAGAATGTCTTGAAAAACCTGATCAGTGGTGCTGAAGGACTCCATGTCTATATCAAATCCGACATCAAACTTCATTGCGGCTAGAACGGCAACTGAGACGGCCATTGTTACCTGTAAAAATCAACAAACAAAACGACCAAGTGTAGAGATGTTTGGAGGGAAAGAGAATTTTTGCAGAGAGATTGAAAGCGCAAAAGGAGAACGACGGCCGAAAAATGAATTTTATATTAGGGTTCGACTCAGAAAAGGAAAGATCGTTGAACTCAGTTCGACGTTCGGGGCTTCTGAAGGAATCTGAAAGGTCTTCAACATCATCGATCTCCGTTCGACGATATTGGAGAGCTTCGAGCTCCGTTCAACGATAGTTCAGGGAACAAAATCGTCGAGCGCCGTTCGACGATCGTTGACCTGAAGAGATAGTTGAACACTATCTGAGAAGTGCTGAACTCTGGTCGACGATTTCGGAAAGCGTCGATCTCCGTTCGACGATCTGGGGGAAAATCGTCGAGCGCAGTTCAGAGACCAGAAATACACTCTAGACACTTAGAAAAATCAAGATGTTTGCCCAGTCTTGGTCAATTTTTAAAGTTTTTAAATCTTGGATATTATTTTAAACTTCCTCCATCTAACATTTCTAACTGATTTAGGAAGAAAGTGTGTTTCTTTTCATCCAAGGGTTTGGTGAAAATATCTCCCCTTTGCAAATCAGTTGGGATATATTGAAGTTTAATTTTATTCTTCTCAACATTATCCCTTAAAAAGTGATGCCTAATTTCTATGTGTTTTGTCCTACTATGGAAGACTAGATTTTGAGCTATAGAAATAGCACTGGTGTTATCACAAAATATTTTTGACTTCTCTAAGTTGTAGCCATAGTCTAGGAGTTGGTTTTGAATCCACAATATTTGTGAACAACAACTACCTACAGCCATATATTTAGCTTCAGTAGTTCAAGTTGACACAGAAGTTTGTTTCTTGCAAAACCAGGAGACAAGTCTGTTATCAAGGAACTGACAAGTTCCACTGGTGCTTTTCCTGTCAATTCTGCATCCAGCATAATCAGCATCAGAAAATCCAGTTAAATCAAATGCTGAATCTTTTGGATACCAGAGACCTAGATTTGGACAACTTTTTACATACCTGAGAATCCTTTTTACTAATGTTAGGTGTGACTCTCTAGGGCTTACTTGCAATCTAGCACATATGCATGTAGCAAACATTATATCTGGTCTACTAGCTGTAAGGTACAGTAAAGAGCCAATCATTGCTCTATATGTCGTCTGATCAACAGGTTTCCCATGTTCATCAGCATCCAATATAGCATTGGTAGGCATAGGTGTTTTCATACAAGATGTTTCAGACATACCAAATTTCTTGACCAATTCATTTGCATACTTGGTTTGAGAAATAAAGATGCCTTCAGCATGTTGTTTGACTTGCAATCCTCGAAAGAAGGATAGCTCACCCATGTTACTCATTTCAAATTTAGAATGCATTAGGTTGGAGAACCTTCTGCACAAATTTGAATCAGTAGAACCAAAAATAATATCATCTACATAAATCTGTACTAGTAGGGTATGAGACTTATGAGTTCTAATGAAAAGAGTTTGGTCTACTCTACCCCTTATAGATTCATTTTCCAGAAGGAAGCATGCTAGGGTCTCATACCATGCTCTAGGAGCTTGCTTGAGACCATATAATGCTTTGTTCAATTTAAAAACATAATCAGGATGGGTTGGAGAGATAAAACCTGGAGGTTGTCTGACATAGACTTCTTCCTTGATTTCTCCATTGAGAAATGCACTTTTTACATCCATTTGATATACCTTGAAGCCTTTGTGTGCTGCATAAGCTAAGAAGATTCTAATGGCTTCCAATCTTGCAACTGGTGTAAAAGTCTGGTCATAATCTATGCCTTCTTCTTGAGAGTATCCTTGAGCAACTAGCCTTGCTTTGTTCCTTACAATAACTCCTTGATCATCCAATTTGTTTCTGAACACCCACTTTATTCCAACAATGGAGTGATCCTTAGGCTTTGGCACTAGTTCCCAAACTTTGTTCCTTTCAAATTGATGTAACTCTTCTTGCATTACAATGATCCAGTGTGGATCTTGCTCTGCATCTTGAATGGATTGAGGTTCAATTTGAGATAGGAAGCAAGTGTGCAACAGGTTTTGGTTGACCTGATTTCTGATTTGCACACCAGCTGAGATGTCTCCAATTACTTGGGAAATTGGATGGTCTCTTGATGTTACTAAATCAACAGGGGGTGTTGATTGTTCACCAACTTGTGTTGTTGTTTCCTCTTGTGGTACAACAACTGGCTCTTCAAGTTGTTTCTCTTCAATATGTTGAATGCTTTCTTCAGCTTCACTGCTTTCCTCTTTTTGAATAATCTGTAACCTGTTCAAATCTTCAGCAAGAGAATGTACATACAAATGTTCTATGGTAGAAGTATTCTTCTCCTTGAAAGACATGTTAGATTCATCAAATGATATGTGAACAGATTCCTCAATTTTAAGAGATGATTTATTATAAACCCTATAAGCCTTACTGATCATGGAGTATCCCAGAAACACTCTTTCTTCAGCTTTAGCTTGAAATTTTGCTAAATATCTCTTGTCATTATTGTGAATATAGCAAATACAACCAAAAATTCTAAAATAATCAATTTTAAGTTTCTTCCCTTTGAGTAATTCATAGGGAGTCTTGCCCTTTAGTTTATGTATTAAACTTCTGTTCAACACATAGTTGGAGGTGTTCACTGCCTCTGCCCAAAAAGATGGAGGAAGGTGAGCATCTGACAACAATGTAGTGGCAGATTCCATAAGGTTTCTATTTTTCCTTTCAGCTACCCCATTTTGTTGAGGAGTTCTAGGAGCTGAGAAAGTATGCCTGATCCCTTCACTCTGACAGAACTCTTGCATAAGAAGAGAATCAAACTCTGTCTCATGATCACTTCTAATCAGAGCAATGTGAGTATTGAACTCAATCTGTATACATTTGAGAAACTCTGTCAAGCACTTAAAGTTATCAGACTTCTTGCTCAGAAAGAACACCCATGTGAATCTAGAGAAGTCATCTACAACTACTAAGGTGTAAGATTTCCCTCCTAAGCTTTGTACTGTAATGGGTCCAAAAAGATCCATGTGTAACAGATACAAAATCCTAGGTGAATCACTCTTATTAAGTGATTTGAAACTATTTTTAGTTTGCTTGCCTAATTGACAAGCCCTGCAGAGTCCTTCATTCTTGTAGGGGCCAGAAGGTAGTCCTCTAACAAGGTTGTCCTTGGATAGCCTAGCAATGGTTCTATGGTTTAAATGTCCTAGTCTCTTATGTCATAAAACATTAGGTCTACAGACAGAATTAAACAGGCAAATATCTACATCTGTTGAAAGAAAATTTACTAAATAGATGTTACCTTTCCTTTTACCTGTCAACACAGTTGTGTTGTCCTCTGACTTGATCTTGCATAAGGCTTTGCTGAAAGTCACCTAGTAGCCTTCATCACATAGCTGACTGATACTGATCAGGTTGTGCTTCAGTCCTTCCACATAGGCTACCTTCTTGAATGTCACTGTGCCAATCTGGACTGAACCATATCCTTTAGTTTGTTCAAAGTTTGAATCACCAAATATGACTTTGGGTCCAAGCTTGGCTTTAAAGGATGTGAGGTTGTCCTTGTTTCCTGTCATGTGCTTAGAGCACCCACTATCCAAATACCATTGTTGGTTTGATGTTTGATAGGTCTTCACCTGCACATAAAATAATTCATTTATTTTTGACCCAGTTTACCTTGGGCCTAGGTTGATAACCTTTAAACTCAAAAATAAAAGACATCTCAGGTTGACTCTTATAACCTTCAAGATGATATCTCCTTGGAGGTATTATCCATTCAGTATAAGGGTTAAAGATTTGGGATGAAGGACCCCTAGGATTGGATTTTGATTTACCCTTGAAAGAATTTCCAAAGCTCTGATCTCTGTTCGACGATCGTTGATCTGCGTTCGACGATCTTGGGTCAGATTGTCGAGCTCCGTTCGACGGTCGACTGTGGCAGAGTTCAGGAATTAGAGATCGTCGACCTGAGTTCAACGATTTCGCCTGAGATCGTCGATCTGCGTTCGGCGATCGTCGAGCTCCGTTCGACGATTTCTGCGGGAACTTAGTTTTCTTAGGCAGATCAGAATTTTTCCTAGCTACCTCTACAACTTCTTTCCCTTTATCAGAAATAAACTTGATTGGGGTTGTTAGAACTATAGGTTGGCTGGATGAAGCACCCAAGCCCAGTGTACTATTGAATCTGGAGTTCACTGTGCTTGTGATGTCCATCAGCTTGATACTTCTCCCATTAAGGGATTCTTCAAGCTTCTTGGCCTCTGATAGCTCACCTTTCAGTGAAGCTATCTGCTCCCTACAGCACTCCAACTCCTTAGAGAGTTTGAGGTTTTCTGACTTTAAGATACTATGTTCAGATAAATGATTTCTGAGAGAGATAATTTCCTTCTCAGATCTTAGTAAGTCTAAACATAATGCTTTAAACTCAGACTTAAAGTCCTCAGAATTGAAATCAAAAGAACTAATTACCTGCTCCTCTTCAAGTTGTGTCTCTGAGTCTGACTCTGACTCTTCTGCATCTGAATTTTGTTGAGAGTGATTGATTGCCATCATGCAGAACTCCTTCTCTTCAGCATCATCTTCATCATCACTGGAGCTAGATGAAGCTTCTGATTCTTCTTCAGTTTCACTTCAGGATTCAGCAACAAATCCCTTCCTTGTGTGTTTGTTCTTGCTTGAGGAGGGTTTGTCATTGCTGTTCTTCTTGAAGTCTTTGTCTTTCCTTCTTTCTTTCTTTCTTGTCCCTTCTGTCCTTGTTTTTGTTCTCTGGACAGTCAGGCAAAATATGACATGGTTTCCTGCAACCAAAGCAAACAATTTCTTTATTATTTGACTTATCATACCTTGGCTTATCATGCTCTTTGTATGATCTCTTTCTGAAGTCCTTTCTGACCATTTTGTAGAATCTTTTGGCCAGTAGACTGAGCAGTTCATCATTGCCTATGACTTTGTCTTCAGGCTGATCTTCAGTGGCTTTGAAAGCTATAGACTTCTCTTTTCTTGTGGCTGGTGAGGCAGCCTTCTGCTCTTCTTCTCTGTTCTTAATAAGCAGCTCATAAGACTTGAGCTTGCCCAAAAGAGCTTCTGTTGTAATCTCATTCAGACTTCTGGCATCCTTTATTGGCCAGATTCTTGAGTCCCAAGTGCTTGGGAAGCACATTAGAATTTTGTCATTTATTTCAGTCAATGATATCTCCTTATCCAAGGTCTTCAGTTCATTGACTATCAGACTGAGTCTATTATACATATCTCCAACTGACTCAGCTTCTCCCTTCTTGAAGTTCTTATATTGGGATATGAGGTGAGATCTCCTGTCCTTTCTTTCATCAGCTGATCCTGAGACTATTTCAGACAGCTTATCCCAGATTTCCTTTGCTGAATTACGTTCAGCCACCTTTTGGAATATGTCATCAGACATGGTCTGGGCTAAGTTGTTCTTAGTCTTTGCATCTGCTACTTTCCACTTCTAGATATCAGCATCTGTTCCTGATGGAGGTGGAACAGCATTTGTGCTTGTGTTCTCTGGAGGTCTTGGACAAACTGTCAAAACAGAATTAAAAATGTCCTCGTCAATAGAATTCATGTATAGTCTAATTCTTGCTTTCCAAAGTGCAAACTTAGACAGATTGCACACTGGAGGTCTGGTGCTAGCATAATCTTTGTTTTGGACCATGATTTGTGAAAAAATAATCTAATAACAAAATCTACAACAAGCAGATCTAACTAGGAATCTTTGGGTTCAGGTGTTAGCCTGTGCAACCACCAAGGTGTGGTATGTTTAACCAACCTGCCTCTGATACCAATTGAAAGTGTGAGTTAGATCTGATATACTCTAGAGGGGGGTGAATAGAGTATGGTGCTTAAAAACTTTTTACAACAGTTGTTATAATCTGAGTGAACGGGGAAGCAAATAATAAATCTAATCACAATCTACAGAAGAAACTAATCACAGAGCAACCTAGTCACAAACAATCACAGCCAGAAACAAAAATAAAGACAAGCAACCAAAAGACACAAGGAGCTATAGTGGTTCCCCTAAACTTGGGTACATCCACTCTTCTACCACCCTAGGTAGGAATCCACTGCAGGATGAGTTGATCAGGTGTCCTGGGCACCAATGAGTTTTTGATAAGGTGCTCAAAAATCAAATCAGATTTTTTGATCAGGTGTCTTGCCACCAATGAGCTTTTGATAAGGTGCTCAAAAACTACACACAAACTTTTGAAGGGAGTTTGAAAAACCCTTTACAGAGGTGGGGATGAGAGAGTGATGGAAGTCTTCTCTTTCTCAAAGCAGCTGAGAAGACTATGTGGATATGATGTTGTCAAAGCTCCCCCTGAGATCTGTAGTTGATCAGGAAATGAAGCTTTGTTGTAGGGTGATAGGCCTTTAGAAATTGATCTCCAGCAAATGATGATTTCAGCAACAGCTGAAATATGAGGTGTCTGGAGTCTTGAATGATGATGACCTTGAACACTTGAATCAAAAGAGATCTGAAGATTCCAGTTTTGTTGATCTCCTTGGTTGTGTGTTATTGTATGAATGCTTTTAGAGACAGAGAGTGTCTACAACTCTCTTTCTTTTTCTCTTGAGTGATTGTTGTTTAGAGATGTTGTTTCAGAGAAGAGTTGTTGCAGAGAGTATTTTTTGTTGTTCTTCTTCTTGTGCACTCTCTTCTTCTTGATTGCTTCTTCTTGTTCTCCTTTTCAGGAATTCAAAAATTCTTGTCTTTTATTCCTTTGTTCTGAATAGAAATGATCCTCTATTCAGAGTAGCCGTTGGTCTGTCATAAATGACTTTCTTAATTGCAATTGTCTTCTGGGGGAAAGTCCAATGAAACATTCCTTGATAATTCCTTGAAACTTGCTCCAGAATAAATGAAAATGGCTAGAAAATCTTCTGAATTAATTGCTGAATAACTCCTTAACTGTTCTGAATTTGAATCTTAAAAGTCGTTGAACTCTTCAGAAAAACGTCGAACTGAGCTCTACTATCGTCGAACTGAGCTCAGCGATTTGTACTTGGACAGCAACAGAGATCGTCGATCTGAGCTCAACTATCGTCGAACTGAGCTCAGAGATAGAGAATCAATACTGGAGTCAAGATCGTCGAACTGAGCTCGAAGATCGTCGAATGGAGTTCGACGATTTATTGAAGATGAGCTCAGCGATCGTCGAATGGAGTTCGACGATCCGTCGAAGTTGAGCTAAACGATCGTCGATTGGAGTTCGACGATTCGTCGTACTGAGCTCGACGAAATGACTTAGTCTGTAAACTGAAAAATCATGGTCTTGAGGGCAGCTTCCAAACCTAACTACTAACCCTTAGACTCAATTCTAATTGACCTTTAGATCTATACAATGAGGTCAAAAACAGGTTTCCTAGAGACATAATGATCCGGACCCAAATTAGTAATAGGGTGTTCCAACATGAAGTTTCAGCAACACTTGAGGAGGGAACTGTATAGGAATCAGAAACAATGGGGACAGAGCTTTCAGCTGCTGCCTTATTTTCCTCTTCAATGTCAGCCAGGATTAGCTCATCCAAATCTGGCATAGAAGAGTCATCCATAACAAAACTTGGGGCTGAGATATCTTCTGGAATGACTTCTGGACTAGCTGCAAAGATTTAACCTAAAGCTGGAATAGCAAAACTGTCACAGAGTTGCTTAGCAACTGCTGGACTAACTGGAGAAGTATAGAGGATAATAGCCAACTGTGGCTTAGTAGAGGGTAACTGTACAAAAATAGTATCAAAACTTCTCAACAAAACAGACAAATTAACTGTGGGATTTAAATGGAAATCACCAACAGGTTTTATTTGTTCAACTGACTCATCTAAGTTAATGTTAGTATCCATAAAATGAATTAATTCAATCAAATCAGTATCAAATTCTAGCAAGCTATCTGCATTTGTATCTGAAACTGCTGCTATAGAGGGAGCTGCTACTATATCTGTTGCTGCATCTGCATCTGCTACTGCTTCATCATAGAGCATCTCCCCCTGCCTGGGTTCAGGAGAACCTGGAGCCAGGCCCCTGAATGAAGAGGGGGCAACAGACAGGGCAGAAATCTGGGCAGATAAAGAATGAATAAAATTCACAAGCGGTGTAATGACCTCTGTGATAAGGGATTTGATGAGAGGAGTAAGAATGGTGATGATAGATGAGATGGTAGTTGAATCAAAGGAGGAAGGGGAAGAGGATGTTGCATTAGGTGTGGAGGAGGGAGCAACTAAGGATGGAATGGAGGGTGGAATAGCAGATAGGTGATGAGTGGATGGTGATGAAGATGGAATGGGGGCATCTGGTATGACAGTGTCTGTGGGTAGGATGTAAGATGGAATGGAGGATAGATGAGGGGGAAGTGGATACTGAGGGGTGTAGGGATATGTGAGTCATGAGGTGAAGCTGGAGGTGTTGGTTGTTGATTAGCTTGCATAAGGAATGATGGAGGTGGAGATGGGATGTGGGTGATGTCCATTGGTGGAGATGAAGGTGGAGTAGGCACATGAGGATGGTGTGGTGATTGGGGTACTGGAGGAGAGGGAATATGGGTTGCTGGAAGAGGTTGTGGAGATGGGATAGCCTCTTCTGCAGGGAGGGGAGTGGCCTTCACAGCCCTGGTGCTCTCAGAAACTGGGATGGAAGAGGAGGAAGCCTTGGAGGGCTTGGAGATCATCCTCTCCCATCTGCCAAACAAGGCGCATGTAAGGCGCTTGCTGGCATTGATGAAGATGGTCGGGGAGACCATGAGTTCACCAGCCTTCTCTTGAAGAAAAATCCCCAAGATTCTGCCAAAGCAGACCTCTTTCTTACTGTTCTTTTTCTTTATCAGATCGAAGAAGATCTTGCTCCAGCCAACAGAACGCTTATTCACCACGGCGCACATGATAAGGAATTGATGTCGGGTTATGTAGTCGTGTGCGGTGTACTTGCCCATCAGTATTTTTCCGACTATGTCCGTCAAGAACTGGTAGGCGGCAGACAGTTGTTTCTTCAACAACTTGTTAGGGTTGCTTCTAGAAAACCCCATTAACTTCAGCATTGAACTGTATTCTTCAGAATCCATTTCCATATCATCTTCTCCATTTACCAAACCAAAAATTTCAGAAAGAATTGCGGGAGATAAGGAAACAGCATTACTCCCGATATTGCCGGTCAGAACATCTTCCTCAGAAACAGACGATGTATACACCCATTCTCTGATTTCAGTTGAGTGTAGTTTAATCCTTCTGGTCATAAAGTCCTTTAGATCAAGTTCTTCTAGCAGTTCCAAGATATAGAGAAATATGGGGTCAGAGTGCTGGAAAGAATCGAAATCCATATCAAAACTAGTGTCGAATTTCATTGCGACTAAGGTGCTCGCTGGAATCATCATTGATGACCTGCAAGAAAGACACAGAGAAAACGGCGATCAAGAGCAAATGAACTGAAAGCGCGGGACGGAGGTCGAAGAAAACCTAGATATATGGTTTTTCCAGAATATGAATCGACAATCTCCGTTCCACGAAAAAGAAACAATTCTTCGAACTGAGCTCGACGAAATAAATTATAGACAGATAATTCATCGATCTCATCCAGAAGAATCGAAAACAGTTCGTCAAACTCCGTTCGACAAAATATCTTCTGAAGTAAAGTTCGTCGATCTCCAGTCGACGAAAATTGTTTCCACACAGAGAATTCGTTGATCTCCGTTCGACGAGAATCTCTCAAACTTTCCCTAATTCGTCGAACTCCGTTCGACGAACTCTGGAAAATTCGTCGAATGCAGACAAAAACTAATTTATCTCTTCTCCATTAATCATTCTCAGTTGATTTATAAGGAACAGATGAGTTTTCTCATCCAAGGGTTTGGTGAAAATATCTGCTCTCTGTAAATCAGTAGTAATATGGATTAAGTTAATTTTCTTTTTGTCTGCATTATCTCTAATGAAATGATGTATTATTTCAATATGTTTAGTCCTACTATGGTGAACTGGATTCTGTGCTATAACAATAGCACTAGTATTATCACAAAATAATGTTGAATTATTTAAGTTGACATCATAGTTTAAGAGTTGGTTTTGTATCCATAACATTTGTGAACAGCAGCTGCCAGCAGCCATGTATTCTGTTTCTGCAGTTGATGTAGATACATATGTTTGCTTTTTACAAAACCAGGAGACAAGTCTCATACCTAGGAACTGGCAAGTTCCAGAGGTACTCTTCATGTCCACTCTACATCCAGCATAGTCAGCATCTGAGTATCCAGTTAACTCAAACTCTGACTCTGCAGGATACCAGAGTCCTAGATTAGAACAACTCTTTATATATCTCAAAATTTTTTTTAGGAAAATAAGGTGTGATTCTTTAGGGTTCACTTGGAACCTAGCACAAAGGCATGTGACAAGCATTATATCAGGCCTGCTAGCTGTTAGGTATAATAGGGATCCAACAATTACCCTATAATGCTTCTGATCCACAGGTTTCCCTACTGCATCAGAATCCACAACAGCATTGGTAGCCATAGGTGTTTTCATTCCTAAAGCATCACCCATCCCAAACTATTTAATAAGCTCTTTTGCATACTTAGCTTGGGAGAGGAAGATACCATCAGGGAGCTGCTTCACTTGGAGACCAAGGAAGTAGGAAAGCTCACCCATGCTACTCATCTCAAATTTAAAATGCATGAGGTCAGCAAACCTCTTGCATAATTTGGGATCAGTAGACCCAAAAATGATGTCATCCACATATATTTATACTAACAAAATTTGGTCCTTATGATGTCTAGTGAAAAGAGTTTTATCTATGGTTCTTCTTGTAAATTTATGCTCTAAAAGAAAGCTTGCTAAGGTCTCATACCAAGCTCTTGGAGCTTGCTTTAAACCATAGAGAGTTTTATGCAATTTAAATACAAAAAAGGGTTGAGTTAGAGAGATAAAACCTGAAGGTTGTTCTACATAAACCTCTTCTTGAAGTGCTCCATTCAAGAATGCACTCTTGACATCCATTTGGAACACTTTGAATCTCCTGTGAGCTGCATAGGCAAGGAATATTCTTATGGCCTCTAACCTTGCAACAGGGGCAAAGGTTTGGTCATAGTCAATTCCTTCCTCTTGCCTGTAGCCTTGAGCAATAAGCCTAGCCTTGTTCCTCACTATGTTTCCCTGAGCATCCAACTTGTTCCTGTAGACCCATTTGGTTCCAATAACTGGGTAGTTGTGAGGTCTTGGAACCAAATCCCAAACTCTACATCTCTCAAATTGTTTTAGTTCCTCTTGCATTGCAATTATCCAGTGGGGATCTTGCTCCGCTTCATGAATAGTGAGAGGTTCAATTTGAGAGAGAAAACAGACATGCATCAAGTCTTGGTTGAGTTGATGCCTTGTCTGTACACCTGCTGAAATGTCTCCAATCACTTGAGATCTGGGGTGATCTCTAAGTGTGACAAGATCAGTTGGTGGAGTTTGTTGAGCAACAGCTTTTGTAACTAATTCCTCTTGAGGAATGATACTAGCTGTTGAGGGAAGTTCAGCCACTTCCACTTGGATTTCTTCTTCACTGTCTTCAGCAACCTATGGAGTAGGATGGGTTGATACCTCTTGGGTAAGGTTTAGTCCATCCATAGACTCACACAGTGGTGGAACCTGCAAAGAGCTTATGGTAGAAATCTTTTTCTCCTGATAACCTTCATCACATAACTGACTTATGGATATTAGGTTATGTTTGAGTCCTCTTACATATGTTACTCTCTTGAAGGTACTGATTCAATCTTTACTGTCCCATATCCTTCTAATTGGCCACTGTTTGAATCTCCAAAAATCACCTTTGGTCCTAGCTTGGGCTTGTAATTGGATAGATTGCCCTTGCTGCCTGTCATATGCTTGGAGCAACCACTGTCCAAGTACTAGGTCTGACTTACCCTTCGACAACTCTTCACCTGTACCTGTAATGAAAAGCAAAACTCAATTGTTCTTGACCCAGGTTACCTTGGGTCCTTTATTTTGTTGAAAAGAGAAACTGGATATAACCGATAATGCAGGTTGAGACTTATAACCTAAGGGGTGATATCTCCTAGGTGGAATAACTCAATCAGCTACTACATTGAATGATTTATTAGCTGACTTAGAATTTCTGTAGGAGAAATGGTTTAAGTTTGGTCTTTCTGTGTTCGACGAATTCTTGTAAGTTCGTCGACCAAAGTTCGACGAATAGGGCTGAGATCGTCGATCTCTGCTCAAAGAATGACTGTAGTCATTTTCTGCGCCCCAAGTTCGTCGACCTCTGCTCGACGAACCATACAAAGTTCGTCGATCGCAGTTAGACGAATTGTTATAAATAAAGTTTGCGTTCAGCGTTCGTCGATCTGGGTTCGACGAACTGGCCACATTTCGTCGATCAGAGTTCGACGAATGCTGCTGAACCTTGTTTTTATTAACTGTTTTCTGATTTTTATTTCTCTTGTCTATGAGTTTTGGGTTGTTTTCTGACATTGGTTTGTCTAATAACTTTTCTTTTCCCTTGGCAGAAATAAACTTGATGGGGGTTGTAAGAATATTTTTCTTAATTATGGGGGGCAAACTTGATGATGCACCCAAACCCAGCTTGTCATTTAATCTGGCATGCACTGTGCTTGTAATGTCCATCAGCTTGAGACTTCTCCCATTGAGAGATTGCTCAAGTTGTTTGGCCTCACATAAGTCAGATTTTAATTTAATTATTTGTTCATTAGCTAAGGTTAGTTGATCTTGTAGTTTAATGTTTTCTGAGTTGACAGATTCAAGATTTTCTAGTCTTTCTCTAAGGGTTTTTATTTCTTTTTCTGAATTAATTAAATCTAAACACATAGTTTTGAATTCAGTTTTAAATAAATCAGAATTAAAATCAAACTAGAAAGAATATGATCTGCCTCTGAGTCTGAGGCTGCTTCATCTTCAGATTCTCCTTCTAATCCAGAATTCCTCCTGGAGGCATCAATTGTCATTAGGCAAACCTACTTGGATCTTGCTTCTTCCTCTTCTTCACTTGAGCTGGAAGAGGATGATTCTTCTTCAGTGTCACTCCAAGTCTCAGCAACAAAGCCCTTGTCTTTCTTTTTATATTTGCTAGAGGAGGGTCTGCTGCTGTGTTTTATCCTGGAGTCCTTTTCTCTGCTCTTGTCCTTCTTCTGGTTTTCTGGACATTCTGAGATGTAATGTCCAGACTTTCTGCAACCAAAGCACACAACCTCTTTGGTTGGTGTCTTGTCAAATCTGGGCTTATCATCCTGCCTGGATGATTTCCTTCTGAAATCCTTCCTAGCCATCTTATAGAATCTTTTTGCAAAGAGGCTCATGAGTTCTTCATTTGAAGTTGAGGTCTCACTTTCCTCAGATGCTTTGAAGTCTATGCTGTGATCCTTTATAACTGTAGTTATTGCCTTCTATTCTGCTGCTTCTCTTGATTTTATCAGCTGCTTATAAGACTTTAATTTGTCTAGCAGAGATTCAGTTGATATCTCATTTAGGCTTCTGGCTTCTTTGATTGGCCAGATCCTGGAGTCCCAAGAGCTAGGGAAGCACATCAATATCTTGTCATTCACCTATGTCAGGGTGATGTCCTTATCCAGGGTTTTAAGCTCATTGATGATTGAGCTCAACCTGTTATACATGTCAGCCACTGATTCAGGCTCATCCTTCTTGAAATTCTCATACAGGGATATGAGATTGGATCTCCTGTCTTTCCTTTCATATGTTGAACCAGTTACCATTTGGTTGAGGGAATCCCAAATGGCCTTGGCTGAGGTGCACTCAGCCACCTTTTAAAATATGTCAACTGACATAGTTTGAGCCAAGATGCTCATTGTCTTAGCATCTGCCATTTTGGCTTTCTTGTAAGCTTCATTGTTCTCTGGAGGGGGTACTGCAATCATGTTGGTGGAGGTGCTTGTAGAGGCTGCAGGTGCTGGAGGTACTCCTGTTAAAATAGAAGCAAAAATATCTTCATCAATAGAATCCATATATAATCTGATTCTTGCCTTCCAGATGGCAAACTTGTTAAGATTACATACTGGAGGTCTGATGCTTGCATAATCTTTGTTTTGGGCCATTTCTGTGAGGAAATAAATCTAATAATAAAAACAAACAATCAGATCTCACAAGAGGGATCTTTGTAGTTCAGGTGTTAGCCTGTACAACTAATTAAGGTGTGGTATTTTTAACCAACCTCCCTCTGATATCAATTGAAAGTGCAGGATAGATCTGAAATACTCTAGAGGGGGGGTGAATAGAGTATTGTGCTTACTTCAAACTTTTTACAATTTTTGTTGTATTCCTAAGTGAACAAGTCAGCAAATAAAATAAATAAGTACAGCAAACTGTCTAATCACAGAGCACAGCCAAAACAAAAGAAAAGGGCAACCAGACGACACAAGAAATTTTATAGTGGTTCCCCAACCTGGGTACATCCACTCTTCTACCACCCTGGTAGGAATCCACTCAGGTTTTTGATCAGGTGTCTGACACCAATGAGCTTTTGTTCAGGTGCTCAAAAACCAAAATCTCAAGTATTTTGGAAGGAGACTTGCAACCAGGAATAATTTTGAAGGGAATTAAAACCCTGTACAGGAGTTGGAAATAAGGTGATGGTGTCTTCTCTTTCTCAATAACAACTGAGAAGACTGTGGATTGTTTTCAGCAGATTTGCTCCCCCTGAGATCTTGAATGTATCAGGAAAACTGGAGCACTGTTTCAGGGTGACAGGTCTTGAAAGCTTAAGTACCTGGACCAGAGATTGCTTCAGGAACTTCTTTGACAGATAGAGTTTTGTTGTCCTTGTGAAGTTGTCCTGTAGGCTTGAAGAAAGAAGACTCTTGATAGTGATTGTTTGTTCTTCTTCTTCTTCTTGAAAATGTTCTCTGGCCTGGGCTGATTGCAGGAAAGAACTTTTGATTATAGTAAGATTGTTCTTCTGTGCAATTCTTGTTTATGTGTCTGGTATAACTGATTGTACTTTTGCTCTGTTACTGCTTAATCCTTTTCTCTTTGTGTGTCTCTCTGACTAAGGAACATTCAAAATTTTGAATGTTGAGTAGTAATTGCAGTCGGCCTTGGAAAGAAGCGGCAATCAATAATTTCCCTAACTGTCCCATGGAAAAACGGCATGTAATAATCCAAGATCAATGCGCGTTCTAACAGTAACAATCCGAGAAGATCTGGCATTAATAACTCTGGAATCATCGCCAAGAAACGGGACGGGAAACTGAAGAAGACCTAGTCTGGAATCGTCGAACAAAGAACATCAATCGTCGAGCTGAGTTCACAGTTCGTCGAGCTAAGCTTGAGTTCGTCGAGCTGAGCTTAAGAGAGTTCGTCGACTAGACAATCTTCATTTGTCAAACAGACAGTCTTCATTCGTCGAGCTGAGATCCAAATTCGTCGAGCTGAGAATGATTGTGAACTTGGAATCTGAGAAGTCTCTGACTGAGAAGGAATCAAATCGTAGACCACAAATCGTCGAGTAGAATACTGAAATCGTTGACCTGACAAGTTGACTTCGTCGACCTGAGAAGTTGAGAACTTGAGGTCCAAGTTCGTCGAACTCAGAATCTAGTTCGTCGACCGAAGCTTGAAGCTGGACTTAGAAAAAATTCTGAAGTTATCCTATCTTTAGCTCTTGAAGTATCTCAGTATTCGTCGAATAGAGAACAAAGATCATCGAGCTCAGCACAGAGAACAGTCTCAAGATCGTCGAGCGCAGAACACCTTTCGTGGATCTGAGTTCGACGAACGTCGAACTTATTTTACTTAGTCTTGAAATCTTCTAAGTCTGGAGTCTCTGATGGTCTTGTTGATAGCTGTTCCATCTGAAGTAGACTCTAAGTACTTGGCCTAAACTCTAGGACACAAACTTGACCCTGGCTATACATAATGGGTCACATCTTAAGCTAGTGAACCTAGCCCAAATCAACTAGGGATCCAACAAGAGAGATCACAGGAAACAGGTCGCGACGACTTAAGGAAGGGTCGCGGCGACTTAAGAACAAGAGCTGCTAGAAAAGGAGGGAGCATCGACTAAGCAAGGTCGCGGCAAGGAGAACAGGATGCAGCGACTAAAAAATAGGTCGCGGGTAGATGAAAGGGAAACATAGAGGTCACGCACACAAAAGAGCAACAATAAGGAGAGAAATAAACCGCGCGAACAGGGTACAAACAAGCAAAAGAAACAAGTCGCGAAGACAGGTCGCGAGAAGAGGAGTCAAGCCGCACAGACAGGTCATGCGGGCAAGGAGAGCCCACAAAAGCAGGAGGAAAAGATCGATTCCTCTGATACCATGTGCGAACAGAAAATAAATAGGCCGAAAATTTGGAGTAACAAAATTTAATTATCCAAAACAAGTATATATTACAAAGGTATAGCCTCCCTTTTATAGAATGGAGGAGATGAGAGAGATTACAATTAAGTAATGTAAGACTAAATAATTACAAGTGTAAGCGGTTTATTATAAAAACAAGTCAAACAGGCCGCGCGGTTAGACGAATAGGCTAACCGCCCGACAACCACCAGAAGGAGAGAACAAGACGCCATGGGTGACATCCAGACCGCCCGGTCTCCAAGTCGCCTGAGACAAACCGTCAGATTTCCCGGACACTAACAACAACAGTCCAACCACCAAACCGCTGGAGAGAAACCGACAGACCGCTCGGTCTCTAATCCGCCAGAGTCAGACTGCCAGACCGCCTGGTCTCCATACAACAACAAAGCGAGTATGATGACCCTTGCGAGGATGAAACTCATTATCGCTAGGGGGAGAGTAGTCCCTTCTCTGACAAGATCCTCACATCTCCAGTTCCTGAGGGGTTCAGAGAGCCCGTCCTCACCTACTACTCCGACAGAGATGACCCGATAAGGCATCTCCAATGGTTTGAGTACGTGGTGTCGATCCGCAACATGTTCGACACCTTCAAGTGTAGATTCTTCTTCATCACCTTCAAGGGCAATGCAAGGGATTGGTTCCACCAGTTGCCAGCCAATTCCATTTACTGCTTCGTCGATCTGCGTCGGGGCCTCATGACGAGGTTCACGACATCTAAGAAGAGGAATAAGGATGCAACGACCCTCTTCAAGATTACCCAAGGACAACACAAGAGTTTAGGCGACTACATCGATCGCTTACAGGAAGAGATCTTGGAGGTGGAGGAGGTGGACAACTTCACCCTGATGGTAGCCCTGAAGTTTGGTCTGAAGCAGGCCTCTTCAGCATGGAGATGGGGTGTAAACCCCTGAGGTCCTTCGAGGAGATGGTGGAGAGGGCGAATACATTTGTCCAGGGAGAGGAGAAGAATAAGTACTTCTTGGCATGATAGGACGGGGATGAGCTATTGGGGAGAGGAAGAGAGGAACCTTCAGAGGCAAGAGGTGGAAGGCCATCAAAGAAGCTTGTCTAGAGGAAAAAGGAGGAGTCAAGGAGAAGAGAGTTGAAGAGAGAGGAATAGAGGTGGGAAGAGCCCAGGAGGGCAGAAGAGCAGAGGAGGCAGGAAAGGCCTCAGAGAGATGAAGAAAGGAGGCCCGCGAAGGCTCCGGCGAGGAGAGGAGAAGAAAGACGATTCCAATATCTCGAGAATCGTCCCAGTTGGAGGCCACCGGTTCAGCCACGTTTCCAGCCAGAGGAGAGGAGGAACGGCAGCCGACAGGAGGAAGGCCGGGGAGGAGGAAGAAGAGAAGTGATGGTCATCGCCCATCATGGGAATAAGCATCACTGGAGGGAGCAACGGGCAATGTGTCAGGAGGCAGAGATTCCCCTCTACTGCAATATTCATCAGGTAGAGGGGCATGGAACATTGGCTTGTCCGGAGTTCTGGGAAGCAAGGAGGAGGTTGGAGGCTGGAGTGGCAGAGAGGGAGCGGTTGAGGCAGGAGGCCCCAGTGGGGCAGGTGGTATATCAAGCTCCAGCGAGGAGGAGGAATGAGGATCGTGTCTACCTGAGAGGTCGCGGAGAAGTGATTCACGGCCCAGGAGGTGGGCAGGTCAGTTGATCAACGGTGGGGCCGGACTCGGAGCTTGCAGCAAGGGTAGTCTCCGCCAGATCTATCGGAAGAGCGTCGCCTCTCAGAGCGTCGACTCGATCTCTTAGGTCCCGCCGCCGTTGGAAGAGATCACCTTCTCTGAGTAGGGCATGCTAGGGAATGAGAACCCCTTCTATGATGTCCTAGTCATCCAAGCTGTCATAGAGGACTTCACCGTCGACCGAATCTTGGTGAACAACGGGAGTTCGGTAAACGTGATCTTCAAAAGAACCTTCGTTGGGCTTCAGGTGGAAGCTTCCAAAGTTCAAGCTGTGGACGGACCCCTCTTTGACTTTTCGGGAGAGAAAAAAGAGGTGGAAGGAGGGGTGGACCTTCTGGTCACGCTGGGCGGAACTTCAATCTGATGCGCTTCATCATCGTCAACGCGCCAAGCTGCTATAGAGACATCTTTGGGCATCCCCTCATCAATTACTTCATGGTCGTCCCCTCTTCCTACCATCAATGCCTAAAATACTGCCAAGGAGTCGTCCAAGTGAGGATCTGGGGCGATCCGAGAGCTGCCAGGGAGTACTACCTAAACGCCATCAGCACCATCAACTGGATGGAGGATCCAGAGAGGTTAGAGAAGATACTGGAGAAAGAATAAGGTCTACGTGTTGTTCAAGAGTTGGAGGAAGTGGAGGTGATCTCCCGGAAGGGGGAGTTGGGTCTGTTAAAGGTGGGAGGGTCCTTGCCACTGGAAGGAAAGATCGAGATGGTTGCTTGCCTGCAGGAGAACGTCGACGTCTTTGCTTGTAGTGCTGCGGAAATGCCAGGGATTGATGCTGATGTTTCCTGCCATCATCTCAACCTGGATCTCGCAGTGGCCCCCGTCCGACAGAAACAAAGGAAGAGCGCTGCCATACTGGCCGGTCCAATCAGGGAGGAGGTAGAAAAACTACTGGAGGTAGGGTTTGTTTCGGAGAACCAGTATCCAGGCTGGGTCTCTAACGTTGTAATAGTGAAGAAGCACGGAGGGGGCTGGAGGTTATGTATTGACTTTTCTATGTTGAATAAAGCTTGTCCGAAGGATTGCCACCCCTTGTCTCAAATCGACAAGCTGGTTGATTTCACCGTCGGGTTTCCTGTGATGAGTTTTCTTGATGCTTTTTCAGGATATCACCAGATACGGATGCATCCCCCCGACTGCCGCGATGTCTCCTTCATCACCAGCGACGGCTGCTATAGCTACAAGATGATGCCCTTTGGGCTCAAGAACGCGGGCGCAACATATCAGAGAATGATGGACAAAGTCTTCAAAGAGCGAAAGGGCAGAACCTGGAAGTATATGTAGATGACCTCCTGGTCAAAAGCAAGAGCGTCGCGGAACATATACAAGATCTGGAGGAGACCTTCGCCACCCTGAGAAGATACAAGATGCGACTCAATCCGGTCAAGTGCGTCTTCGGGGTGGGAAGAGGGAAGTTCCTAGGTCACCTCCTCACTCCTAGGAGGTGGAACCTAACCCCGACAAATTTAAGGACATCTTGGATATGGTATCTCCAAAAGACTCCAAGGAAGTTCAGAGATTAACAGGAAGGCTGGCCGGCCTTAGCCGCTTCCTCTCCATGGCAGGGGAGAAGCATTCTCCGTTCTTCAAAACTCTCCGAGGTAAGCAGAAGTTCGAGTGGGCTGCGGAGTGTGAGGAGGACTTCGTAAAGCTCAAGCCGCGGCTAACTCAGGCTCCTCTCCTCCAAGACCCGCAGGGAAGCGAAGACTACATACTATATCTAGGAGTGGAAGTGGTCAGTTCTGTGTTTATCAGGGAAGAAGTAAAGAAGCATCTCCCCATCTATTATTTAAGTAGAGTGCTGCGACAAGTGGAGATGAGGTATCATATCCTAGATAAGTTGGTTTTCGCCTTAGTGGTTTCAGCTCGTAGGCTTCGTCCATATTTTCAGGCTCACTCCATCAAGGTCGTCTCCGATCATCCGCTTCGAAGTATCTTGGATGGGGTGGAGCATTCCGGCAGGTTGGAAAAGTGGGTAGTGAAGCTCAGTGAGTTTGATATCTCTACTCTCCGAGGGTAGTAATTAAGGCCCAGGCAGTGGCAGACTTCCTCTCCGACTTCTCGGCCGAGGTTGAAGGAGACAAAGGCTCTCCTAGCCCAATCACTTGGAAGTTGTTTGTGGATGGGGCTTCATGCATACATTCCGTGGGAGCCAGAGTCGTATTAGTGAGCCTACAAGGAACCAGGATCGAGCAGGCTGTCGAGATCCTCTTCCCCATCACAAACAATCAAGCAAAGTGCGAAGCTATGGTGTTCGGCTTGCGTCTCACCAAGGAGTTGGCAATCAAATATATCAGGAACTTCAATGACTCAATGGTGGTTGCGTCGTAAATTAGAGGAGAGTTCGAAGTGCACGACCCTGTCCTGTAAAAATACTTAGTCAATGTCAAAGGTCTGATCGGGGGTTTCCAATCTTTGTTTGTCGAGCATGTACCCCGTGAGGAGAATTCAGAGGCCGATTATCTCGCAAAATATGATCCCCGGACTGGGGGATAGTGACCGAGTTATTCCGACCGTCCATCGAGGAAGGGGAGATGATGGAGATCGAGCAGCGGATTTCCTGTAAGGACCCATTCATTACATTCTTCACCAACAGCCAGCTCCCCACTAGTGGTGAAGATCAGAGGAAGTTTTGATATATAGCTGCCTACTACTTGCTGCAGGAAGGGGGCCTTTACCGCAAAATAATTTCGGGCCCGTTGGCCAGGTGCTTGTCAGAGATCGAGATCCCCCGTATTCTAGAGGAGATCCATTCAAGAGAGTATGGCAGCCATTCGGGGACTCGTACCTTGGAGTAGAGAATCCCAAGGCATGGTTACTTCTGGCCAACCATTCGGACAGATGCGGAAGCCTTCTCAAAGAAATGTTCTAAGTGTCAGCCCTTCGTACCTCTTCAATTGCAACCAACTCGGCATCTTCGCTAGATCACCGCTCCCTGGCCTTTTGCCTTCTGGGGAATGGATTTGACCGGCCCCTTTCCTCAGGCTAACGGGCAGAGAAAGTTTGTCCTTGTCATGATCGACTACTTCTCCAAGTGGATCGAGGCCAAGGCGCTCACCAATACGACTTCACAAATCGTAAAGAACTTCATCTTGGGGAAAGATCATTGTAGGTTCGGGATTCCCCTAGCCATCATCACCGATAACAGTCCGCAATTTGCCAGCTTGGAGTTGGAAGATTTCTACAAGCAGCTAGGGACGGATCTTTGATTAGCCTCTGTGCATCATCCTCGAAGCAACGGACAGGTGAAAGCCTGCTTAAGGAGATGGCGGAACTGAAAGTATAGCTTCAAGAACTGTTGGAACAAGGCTATGTGCGTCCAAGTTCGTCGCCTTGGAGCGCGCTGGTCCTCTTTGTCAAGAAGAAGAATGAAAGCTTACGACTCTGTATTGATTACCGTGAGTTGAATAAGTTAATGAAAAAGAATAAGTATCTGATCCCAAGGATTGATGATCTATTCTACCAGCTGGTGGGGTCGACTGTGTACTCAAAGTTGGATCTGAAATCCGGATACTATCAGCTGCGGATAAGGGAAAGTGACATTCTCAAGACGACTTTCAGCACACGTTATGGGCCTTATGAGTTCACTGTCATGTCGTTTGGGATGATGAATGTGTCATCCGTGTTTATGGATTTGATAAATAGAATGTTCGGAGAATACTTGGACTAGTTCGTGATAGTCTTTATCGACGATATATTGGTGTACTCGCAGTGCGATGAAGATCATTTCAAGCACCTATATATGGTGTTGGAGACATTGAGGAGGAACCAACTGTATGTCAAATTCTCGGAATGCGAATTTTGGTTGTCCTCGATAGCATTCCTTGGTCACGTGGTTAGTGGTGAAGGTATTGCGGTAGATCCGGCAAAGATAGTTGTTATACGGGAGTGGCCTGTATTGTCTTCGGTGGAGGAAGTCCGGAATTTTCTGGGGCTTGTCGGCTATTACAGGCGCTCCGTGGAGAACTTCTCACGGATAGCATTGCCCCTCACTACTCTGACAAGGAAGGATCAGAAGTTCGTTTGGTCGCCTGAGTGCGCACAAGCTTTCGAAGAACTAAAGTGTCGTTGACCACGGCACCTGTGTTATGTTTGCCTTGTGGTCCTGAAGGCTTTGAGGTGTACACTGACGCCTCTAGGAGTGGGTTAGGTTGTGTTTTGCTTCAGCACAGGTCGGTGATAGCCTATGGATCACGTCAGTTAAAAGCATGAGAGGAACTATCCGGTCCATGACTTGGAGTTGGCGGTCGTGGTATTCGCTCTCAAGCTTTGGAGGCATTACCTGTATGGAGTAACGGTCGACATTTATTCAGATCACAAGAGTCTGAAGTATCTGATTGATCAGAAGGACCTTAACATGTGCTAGCGTAGGTGGATGGAGTTCCTTGGGGACTATACCTACAAGATTCGTTATATTCCCGGGAAGGGGAATGTTGTGGCAGATGCTTTGAGCCGTAGAACTCCTGCACATGTCAACTAGTTGCAGATGCATGACAAGCAGCTCATTCATGATTTGGAGGCTTTGGAGATCTCGTGTGTTGACAATGGATCTAGTGCTAATGCATGTTTGAGTTGGACAGAGGTTCAATATGATCTCGCGGACAGGATTCGACAAGCCTTGGAGTTGGACGTAAGCTTGAAACGTCGCTTGGCAGAGTCCGTGGATGGGTCAAATGACCAGTTTTATGTTGACGACGGCCTTGTATGGAAAGATGGTCGGTTATGCGTCCATAATGTTGGGAAATTATGAGAAGAATTAAAGTACGAGGTACATTTTACCAAGTACTCAATTCACCATGGGAGCATAAAGATGTTCAAAGACATAAAGAGGATATTCTGGTGGCCAGGTATGAAGAAAGACATAGCGCTATACATGGCGAAGTGTCAGACTTGTGCCTTGGTGAAGGCCGAATGCCAGAAGCCAGGTGGATTTCTAAAGTCCTTGCATATACCAGAATGGAAGTTTGATGACATATCTATGGATTTCATGCACGGTTTGCAGAGATCGCACAAGGGGAACGACGCAATTTGGGTGATTGTTGATCGTTTAACGAAGGTGTCACATTTTATACCCAATAGGAAGGATGATTCCGTGGAGAAGCTGGCGAAGCTTTATGTGGATAATATAGTCCGTTTGCATGGTATACCCCGGAGCATCGTTAATGACCGTGATGGTCGGTTCACATCCAACGATTGGAGGCTCATTCATCAGTTGTTGGGTATCAAGCTGAACTTCAGCACAACTTTTCACATGTAGACAGATGAGCAAACTGAAAGGGTGAACAGGACAATGAAAGACATGCTTCGTATGTGTGCATTGGATTTTGGTAAAATGTGGGAGGGTCATCTTTACATGATTGAGTTTGCATACAATAACAACTACAAAGCCAGTATTCAGATGACGCCTTTTGAGGCTCTATACGGAAGGAGGTGTCGTACACCTTTGGCTTGGGTAGAAACAAGAGAATTGAAGCTTTATAAGCGAAGAGAGGTTGAAGATGCTACGCCAACTTTTCAATTGATTCGGGAATGGCTACTAATTGCTCAAGATAGACAGGCCAAGTACTACAACGCTAAGCATCAGAACGTGGAGTTTGCGGTGGGTGACTGGGTATACCTCAAGATAAAGCCGTTTAAAGGTGTATCAAAGATTCGATGCTTAAAGAAGCTTAGTCCGAGGTATGTTGGGCCTTTTGAGATCTTGAAGCGAGTTGGTGAAGCCGCCTATTGGTTGGCTCTTTCGGTAGAACTGAGTGGATTGCATGATGTATTTCACATTTCGGTCCTACGCAAAGCCGTGAAAGAACCAGCGCAGGAGGTTATTGCGGATCAAATATCGGTCGATAGTGGGATAACAACGAAAGTTAGGCCCATTCGGATCGAGGATATGGAGGTCAAACAATTGTGGAACAAAGTTATCAGGATGGTCAAGGTCCGATGGGACAATTGTGGTCATGAGGAGCTTTCGTGGGAGCAAGAGCAGACCATGCTTGAGGAGTACCCCGAGATTTTCTAGTCAGGTACCATTTAAAAATTGCAGACCATGGTTGAGTTTTATCGAGTGTTGAACACGGCCTGTGACACAGGCATGTCCAGGTAAGACACGGGCGTGTCCAGGGCAGACACGGGCGTGTCTAAAGTCGTGTCCTACTATGTGTTTGTCGGGCTGTGTCGAGTGAGCAATGCGCCTTGGGACACGGGCGTGTCCAAAACCGTGTCCTGTTCGGGCATGACGATTTCATCGTCGATTAAGGCACACGGCATGTGACACGGGCATGTCCAGGGTTGACACGGGTGTGTCTGGGGTTAACACGAGCGTGTTAGAGACCGTGTCCTGGTTCGGAGATCGACGAATTCTTGTACGAAAGTGAGACACGGCCTGTGACACGGGCGGCGTGTCACAAGCCGTGTGCAGAACCAGGAAGACGGTGTTAAGGGTAAATCAGGGCCTTTTGTTTTATTTAAGAGTGATCCGGCGGCCCAGAATCCTTCCTATTGGTATATAGCCGAGAAATGAGGGTTTAGGCCTCATTCCATTTGGCCATTTCCCTTTCTAAGAGTTTGAGAGAGTGGAGAGCAAAGGGAGAAGAAGAGGGAGGATTCCGGCCATTGTTGGAGCTTCAGAGCTCCGAATCGCGAGCCGAGTCCAGATCTACGGAGGCGCGTCCATTGCGGTGCTTTTCATCTGGCTAGTTTTCCATAGCGCCGAAGCGAACCTCTAGGGTAACGATTCTCTACTTGGACATGTGAAGTCCTCTTCCTTTTTGCATAGGAAACTCTCTCCCGCGAGTAGGCGGTGAGTGTGAGGTATTCCTTCAGGTAGATATGGTTTATCCCCGTAGTTTTGCATATAGAGTCCGGAACCGAAGTACGGACGTAGGCATGGTGTGTGAAGGCTATCCGGACATGTTGGCCTGGATCGGTGATGTTTTCATTATGCATGTATTGCCGGAGAAGACTCCGTGTTGTTTATTTTTCGGGTTTTCTACGTGGTAGATTGCAATAGGGAGCCTTAGGGACTAACTCCAAGGTGTACTCGAAAAACTGGGCAGATGCGTGGTTCTGCCATCTTGGTGTCCTGACAGCCAACTTGCACATAACTTGGTTATGTGAAATTATATGATCGATTTGGGACTCGGGGAAGCTTAACCCGTGCCTATGGCTTAAATTGACGTGGCGGTGTGAGCAATGGGTTGAGTGGAACCGTACCCGCTCTATGTGGTTCGGTTAAAGAGACCTAAGGTACGTGGCACTTACTGTTGGCATAGAGGGCGAGTCTTAGGCTTCGACCGAAAAGACTAAAATGCTAACGATGTTGTCGTCCTGGGGGCGGTGGTGGGTCGGGTTCACCGAGAATGTGCCTTGAGAGCACGGGGTGTGTGGTCGTGCGTGCCTACGCCTGTGGTGAAGTGTACTTAAATTGTACTTTCACTATCATGTTTGATTATACTAATGAAATGTAGGGAAGGAGCACAGCCGCCCCGATTAAGGGGCGGGGTCGTTATAATTTGGTCAGATTTAGCTAACCGTTGCCTTGTTTTACCAACGTGCGGTGGATTGTTCTTATGCAGGAGCAGGCGAGCCTAGTGGCAAAAAGCGGGCTGAATCCCCTGGTGTTGTGCTGACCCTTGAAGGCCAAACGAAGTGTTTTATTTTTATACTGTCTTGTATGGCCGGCCTGCGAGCTGAAGTATGTAAGAGACTTTTATTGATCAAACTAATGTAAGGTCATAAGGCCAAAGGATTGGTGTTTGTTATTTCATTCCTAATGTAGCTGTAGTGGACATTCATATGTTATGTTTTGGGTTCTTATTAATGTTCTAAAAGCTTCCGCTAAAATGCTCTGAGTTAGGATGTGTATTCTTATGCTGTTAATTTGGTATTCCTATGTAATTCCACTAACTATCTGTGGAATATGGCGTGGGGCCCCGGTCGGACCTTCTGTTATATTCCATGTGATGGATGGGGGTGTTACACGACTACTTCTCACCCTCAGTTGAGCTTGGCTCCTGCTGAGTGTCGACTGTTTCCCACCCCTAGTTGAGCTTGGCTCCTGCTGGGTGTCGACTGCTTCCCACCCCCAGTTGGTTATATGTCGACTGCTTCCCACCCCCAGTTGAGCTTGTCTCCTGTTGGGTGTTGACTGCTTCCCGCCTCTAGTTGAGCTTGGCTCCTGTTGGGTGTCGACTACTTCCCACCTCCAGTTGAGCATGGCGCCTGCTGGGTGTCGACTGCTTCTCACCCCCAGTTGAGCTTGGCTCTTGCTGGGTGTCCACTGCTTCCCACCCCCAGTTGAGATTGGCTCCTGCTGTGTGTAAACTGCTTCCCACCACCAGTTGAGCTTGGATCCTGCTGGGTGTCGACTGCTTCCCACCCTTATTTGAGCTTGGATCCTGCTGGGTGTCGACTGCTTCCCACCCCCAGTTGAGCTTGGCTCCTGCTGGGTGTCGACTGCTTCCCACCCCCAGTTGAGATTGCCTCCTGTTGGGTGTCGACTTCTTCCCACCATCAGCTAAGCTTGGCTCCTGCTGGGTGACGGCTACGATCTCCGACTCAATTAAACTAAGCTCCTGCGAGCTGGGCGACTATGCAGGGGCGAGTATGTTTGGGCGAGCATGCGAGTAAAAGCAAGTACAAGTATCGATGTGCGAACAAGAGAGGGCGACCTGCGAGTAGGCGATAAATTTTGATGAGCGACGTCCGATATCAGTGTGCGAGTAAGCGTATCACAAGCACTCATCCTACCCGAGCCTATGAGCCTAACAAGCGCCATCAATAAGTCAGCATACGAGCACAAGGAAAAGGAAAAATCGATAACAAAACTTTTACTATATCAAAAATTTACAAGTTTCGAAAAATTTTATAAGTACCTACAATATTGAGTATGCGAATATGAATAATATCGGCGAGCAACTAGGACTCATCATCGCCAGTATCAGGCTGATATTCGTCGTCGCCAATGTCGGCGTCTTCTTCTTCCTCGCCCTCGCCGCTGTCTTCCTCCTCGCCTTTACTGCTACTGCTGATGCTACTGCTGCTCCTGCCGCTGCCGCTGGAGCCCGACGTAGAGTAAGGACACAGTCCGGCGAGTTAGACTCCTCAGCGAGCAGCTCCGGAATCAGGTCCTTGACGGTCATCTTCTTAGCCACCTCGTCAAGATGGCCGCCGATCCTCAACCTGGCGAGGATGATATCCGCCGCCGCCCGGGATATTCCCATACGGATGACCAGCATCTCGTCCCCATGAGGACGGATCTTCTTGACCATCCCATGGTCGATCACGTCCTGCGGCGACATCCTTGGGCGATATTCCGTAGAGACGCGGCGATCTCCAGGAGTTACCCGCCGAGTTTCGAGTTCGGCGACCCAGATTTGGGAAGCCTCTAACTCGGCTTAGGTACCGGTGAGTTCCTGCTCGAGCACAGAAATTCTTTTCGTCGTCTTGACCTCGGAAGCCTGCGAATATCAACAGACCGTCAGCAAAACTGCCTAAGTTAATGTTAAACTATGTCGCGCCCAGGAGGCGACTTACCTCATACTCTTTTCAGCGAGCTGATTGCATCCCTAGGTCGATCGCCTTCTTCGAGATGACCTTCAGCGCCTCATGCGTTTCGAGCAGCTTCCTCGTCGAGAAATGGCCTAGCTCGGCAGCCCGCGGAATGGAGCGCGAGTTCAGTTGGGCGAGCTCTTCCGGACTGAGCACCATCATCGACTCAGCGTCAGCTCGCCCATAGACGGCGTGGAGGACGTTGAAGGCCTCCCCCTTGTCCTCCCAGTCCTCAGACCAAGCGGGGAGGTTGGTGCTCAGTGATACTCTATGCTCTCCCGCTGACCAGGAAACTAGCGGGCAGCCGAAGGCATCCTTACCTTCTCGCCCAAGGTTGTAGTTTGGGTGAAGGTAAGGCGCCCCGACGTCGGCCGGAGATTCCCAGTCCTCGAACAGTTGGCGAGATAATTTAGCCTGCTTGCTCGCATGGTCCGGCGATTTGACATTCTCCTTCCCCTTAGCGAGCTTCTTCTTCACCCCAACTTTCGAAACTAGTTGGTGGGTTCCGGGTGTGACGAGGCGACTTCCTTGGCCGGAGGAAGCGGCTTCGCCGGGAGCTCGGAGGGTACTGCGAGCGTCAAGATCAAGTTAGTGCGACTTTTTTAACGGCAAGATGGGAGAAATAAACGAGTATGATCAAATTTTGAGGACTTAATCTCACAGGAGTGGATCTCTAAAAGAACATTGACATTGATTCGCCAATGGATGACGTCGAATCGTCGCCCGAGGAAAGCCTCGACTAGCTTCTCGCAGGCACCCTCCAAGATCGGCGGCAGGAAGGCGACGTCGGCGGGTTGATGCGGCCTTCCCAGCACGTCGTCGAAGTCGCTAGTGACGACGACTAGATATTTGATCCATCGGTGGACTTTGTTCGTCGTCCCGACCAGCGTGTAGACAGGGCTGCTAAAGAAGACGATCTCGTTCGACGTCGCCGCAAAGGCGAATATCTTTCTGAAGACAGAGAGATCGAAGACGATCCTCTCTGCTCGCAAGAAGCTTAGGAACCCCATGATGATCGCCACACCATTGGGGTTGATTTGAGCGGGAATGATGCTGAAGTACTGCAGGATCTGGCGATAATCCGGCCACAACAGAAGTCGCAAGATAGCCTCGAAGTGGCGGAGAGATAGTATCAGCCCGCCTTCGATGTAAGAATTTAATCGCTCGGTCCGCGTGAGGAGTCTTGTCGAGTAGCCCTCGACAAGATGTCGCTGCCGAAACTCCTCCAGGTATCGCTCAAAGTTAACAGATTTCTTGAAGGCGGCGTCGGTGATATTCGCTGCATGAGCTTGTCGGCGAGCGCTGACGTCATCCCCGACCATATTGAGCATGTTGGTTTTGCGAGCAAGGAGGCGTGAGTAGTGAAAAGACAAAGGAGAGGCGAACAAAGAAGTTACTCTCGAATATAAGTTAAGAAATCGCAGCAGCATACGTATGATTTACCTACCCCCTCTATTTATAGTCCAAGGTAGGGGGTATATAACCTCGCACGAGCATCAACTTAAGTCGCGTATCGGCCAAACACAGCCCTAACTCCTAGTTCTATCTCACAAAAAGCTTTCCGGGACCTTACCAAGACCTGCACAAGATACACAAAAAGCCGCTCCAGGAGTTGCAGGGGGATCTATCAAATCAGAAGGAACGCCGCCAAGTCAGAAGTCGGCGCCAATGATCAAGTCAGTACAACGGCGATGCGAGTTACCTTGATGAGGTGATCGAGATCGTCGTGGAGAGTGACCGTGACCTGAAGATTCTTGATGGGCAGAAGAAGCGCCGCCTGCGCGTTCAGCGGGCCTCCCCTGCTCGCGGCCTCTGAAGTCGCGATCCTCGTTCCTCGGCTTGAAGTAGTTGGGCCGCTGTCTATCTGGATTTCAAGCCGAGCTGTCCAACGGAGGAAGCGATGGCAGTGCCGTGTTTGTTAGTGATGTTCGCAAACTCGTCAGGGGAGGCGGTGGAGGCAGAGGCGTACTCGTGAGCTGTCACGAGGTTGAAGGGGCAGCAGGAGGTGGCGGAGGTGCAGGGATACTCGCCTCTTGCACCGGCTTGGAGACAGCAGGCGGCGGCGGCAAAGGGATACTCACCGCCGACATTTGTTGGGCGGTCACAGGGATGAGAGGAGCTTTGCCCGTCCCGGGCTGAGGGGTCTTGGCCGCCGCGAGATCCTTTCTCACAGGAACATCCTTACTCGCAGAAGGAACCTCCCACGCCGAGGAGGCCAGTACTTCAATCGCCTTCTTGGAGCCGATGTTGATCCGCACAGTGCACGCAGTTTGGGCTCGCTTCCCGGCTTCAAGAGCGATCAGCAGTGCCGTTAGCAGAGGAGTAGCTTCGAGCACCACGACAACATCATCTGGCGGGAGATTTATGTCGACAAAAAATTAACAAGTCAGCAAAAACTTCGACAACCGACTAAAATCGCAATGGCATCAACGAGATAGTGCCCTGTAGAGGCATTCAAGACGATCTGCTTCTGTGCCCGAGTATCCACAGCTTCAGGGGCAGGGGGTATGGCTGGCGATTTGAGAAGGTCGGCGTCATGGACGGATATATCGGGAATGTCGTCCAGCCAGAGCTTGTCAAGGAGCTGTTGGGTATTCAGAGGGGATGCTGGATCTTTGGCCGTTACGGCGATACCCTTCGGTGACGGAGTCGGGTTGTCGATCTTGGGGGCGTGCGTCTTCTTCGACTTCTTCGTCATTTTCTTCTTGCTCAGAGGCAAATCAGCGGCAACTTCACCATCCTGCAACCTCTTCGGGTTGGAGGGTTGGATAAAACCAGACAACACGTTGAGGCTCTGTTTGAGAAGCTCCTCATCTGCATTCGACATGTTGGGCGAGCTCCAATAGGCATACCTCGAAAACCAGACCCCCCACTATTTATAGAGATCGATGGGCATCAATGAGGTGCGAGTAGTTCAAAAGCTCGGTATAGCAGCTCGTCAAATAAGTGTTGGATGATTCTTTCTGATTTCCTACGTTGCTCGAAAAGAGCGGGGATTGTGTTCTATCCATATTCGTCGAGCATGGACCCCGCCAACGCCAGGTCTGCAGAAGTCAAAGTCAGCAAGTCGAGATGGAGGTCCGGGTCAACTTGCCAGCCTGCTGAAGGCCCGACGAGTATGGCGAGCTCCCTTCGCATACTCGTCAGATAGGCGACTAGGTGAGCTACTCGCCCAATCGTGCGAGTTCCTCCAGGAAGTCTCCTAGTCGCCGAGGGTGGGGGTATAAATAGACCCCCCCCCCTACTAGGATTTCAATATAAATATGACCTCAGAGGTACGAGGTGAGACGCTTGAAATCCCCTACAAGGATTTTGCGAGCTTTATTTCTCCCTCGTACCCAGCTCGACCAATTTTGGTTGTGGAGGGGTTGTTTCTTTCAAGCATCCGGGTACGTGGTGGGACCTTCCTGACGAAGCATCCGGGGTCTTGTTTGTTGACTTCTTCTTCGTCCTAGTCTCCTTAGCCGTTTAGCCTTGCTGCGGAGCAAGTAGCCTTAGGCTGCCTTGATCCGATTTCTGGAGTTGGGAATTTTCCTGTCTTCAACATGGAGCAATCTCCAAAACGGGTTGTCGGCAACATTGGAAGGTGATCAAATATTTCTTCAAAGAAATCCTCCATAAATACCGAAATAATGAAGATTACATAATTGTAGTGGATTCCAAAAATATCCCCGACCAAGAAAGGAGATTGACGGAAGTTTGGGAGGGGCGACAACATAATAGCCGAGAACAACGAAGAAGAATGTGTTGCGGCTATGACACAAGAAAAAATCGAGAAGAAGAAACTTGGGGAAATCAGGACCTGCCGCTACTTTTGACGAAACACCATCCCACTGCGATTTAAAGAGAACTGTTTGTCTGTTTGGCACTGCTTCCCCTGCAGCAGCAATGTGCTTATGTGCTGCGCCCCTGAAGTTTTACCAAACAGGGCCATAGTTTATCACAAAAATGTATTAAAAAAACATTTTATTTAACAATTAATAATTAACCTACAACCCTGCACGTGAATCTACGTCTCTCTCTTTCATGTCCTATCTCTAGTAATTTGTTATGTTTTTTTAATATTTTTTATTTGCATTGTTTTTTGTAGAAAATATATCACACATATATTATTTTTTTAAGCATTAGGCTTAAAATTATTTTTTTAAAAAAAACACACATGCATACTAGAGACCTCTAATCAGCTAATGTATATATAAAGAAAGTTATTAAATTAAACATCCCATTTTAAGAGAATTGATTTTTTAAATCATATTTTGACCCTATTTTCACTACCATCGTATTTTTAAATCCTAAATAACTCCATTAATTATTATTTTTTAGGGGACCACCCGATCAATATTTATTTACATATATTTTTAACATTATTATCTCTGAATCATAGAGCAACCACATGGGGCCCACCAACAGGCCATTTGTGGACTATTATGTGGCATTGACTTGGCAAGGTAGTGTTTAGATTTCGTGTCTGCTTTCTGAATGACAGGGTAAACACGTAAATTTAGTGAGTATTATTTAGGGAGCAGAAATATTAAATATTCCTGTTACTATTCACCATGTGAAGAGAAGTAAAAAAAATATTGTTATCCGCAGTCCATATTACGCGCGCACAATTAAATACAAACCGTAAAATTTGATTTGTAGATCAAATTGTTATTGGCAGCCCAATAAAATCCAAAAATTTTATAATGCATGCCTGAATTTAAAAATTTTGGATCATCAAGAATTGAATAATTTTGGTAAGGCTTGTGTCAAAAAAAATATTATTTGTAAAAATTTCACATATTATGTTAACTCCTTCGACTCAAGAAAGTTAATCATCCATTAGATCCAGGGGCAGACCTATGTCTAGACACACCCGGGCACATACCCGGGTGTGTTTTTCGCGATTTTTCTACAGGAGCCGGCCCACACGGGATATATCTTCTATCACTAGGGTTTTTTCCCAAGGCTGAGCGGCACGAGTCTGCGAAGTGTGAACTGCAAGGAGCGGATGTGCGTATGCGAGCTCGGCGATCCGGCGAAAGGGGCGATTTGACACGGAGCGGAGTCGACATACGGCGGACAAAGGGACAGACAGAGTCTTAAAAAGAGGCCGGAGGGGCTGGCGACGAAAACACGCAGTGGTGGCCGGTGGGGATCGTCGATCGATCGAGCTTCTCCGTTTAATTCCTGCAAGACTGTAAGTCTGTAACTGTAAGTTATTTTTTTTGATTAGAAATTTAGATGATTCAATATTTCTATGGGTTTTTCAGTTTTCCTAGTCCCTTGAAAATTGAAATCAAATGTCTTGAATCAAATCATTTTTGCTATTGTTTTGATGAATCTATGAATGATTCTATCCAATGAATCAATCCTGCTAAACTGAAAGCTTCCACGTGATGATTCTATGAATGATGAATCTATGTGGTAAGGCGGTAAGCTATGTTTTGATTTTTTTGATATATACGATCTGGCTGCTGGGCTGCACCTCCACAACTCCATTGACCACTGTGATCTAACAGCAGCCTAACAGCTGTGATTGACTGCCTCCCTGCTATTGTTATAATTTTGCTAGGCTATTGTTTTGATTTTTTTGCTATTGTTATGAAATCTATTGTTTTAATTTTCATTGTTTGTATAAATTATGTTTTGCCTTACAATTTGTTGAGTATTAACCATTTGAGAGATATTATTGTTAGATTAGATGATTGTATGTGAGTTTCCTAGTCCCATGAAATTTTTATGGCATGAGTACGAAGTACCAACTACCAAGCATGAGTACCATGTTTCTGATTCATCATTTTTTTGCACGATAAAATAAGAAGTGAATTTCACAAATCTCAAACAACTACAAGTCTACAACAACCAACAATTCAATATGGTAAAAATGTTGTTATTTATTATTTTTATTTGTAAATGTTTCTCTAATATTTAGAAGAAATATTTTTTGTTATTCATTTTTAGGATAAGTTTTTTCCGAAAGTAGGCGCACATGAGTCAAAAGTCACAGATAGAGACTTCGAGTTGAGTTTAAGCTTGAAGATTTACCTCCATATTAACATGGTGTTGAATGTGGTTGACGGATCTTACAAACAATGTGACTGTCTTAGAGCACTAGAAGTCGAAAGAGTTGCACAAGAAATTGGTTATGGAGAATTAGAGAGTGGTAGGGGATTAAATCAACCATTTGAAATTAAGAATGAAGGAGAAACACGATGGGGTTCACATTATGGTACTGTTTTGAATTTCATTCGTATGTTTCATCTATAGTAAATGTTCTTGAAATTATTAAAGTTGATGGAATAGATGCAAATCAAAGAGGAACTGCATGTAGTCTTTTAAAAAGTATAACAACTTATGATTTCATCTTTATTATCCATTTAACGAAAGATATTTTGTCGAAAATAAATGAGTTATCGCACACGCTACAAAAGAAGGATCAAGACATCATCAACGCAATGAATTTGGTAAATTTGTCCAAACAGTTATTATTTAACATGTGAAATGTTGATATACAGTGAGAAACTTTCATAAAAAAATATTATCTGTAAAAATTTCACATATTATGTTAACTGCTGCGGCTCAAGAAAGTTAATCATCCATTAGATCCAGGGGCGGGCCTGTGTCTAGACACACCCGGGCACGTGCCCGGGTGTGTTTTTTGCGATTTTTCTACAGGAGCCGGCCCGCACGGGATATACCTTCTATCGCTAGGATTTTTTCCCCGGGCTGAGCGGCACGAGTTTGCAAAGTGAGAACTGCAAGGAGTGGATGTGCGTCTACGAGCTTGGCGATTCGGCGAAGGCGGTGATTTGACACGGAGCGGAGTCGGCATGCAGTGGACAAAGGGACATATGTAGTCTTAAAAAGAGGCCGGAGGGGCCGGCGACGAAGACACGCAGTGGTGGCCGGTGGGGATCGTCGATCGATCGAGCTTCTCAGTTTGATTCCTGCTAGACTGTAAGTCTGTAACTGTAAGTTATTGTTTTGATAAGATATTTAGATGGTTTTATATTTCTATGGGTTTTTCAGTTTTCCTAGTCTCTCGAAAATTGAAATCAAATGTCTTGAATCAAATTATTTTTGCTATTGTTTTGATAAATCTATGACTGATTCTATCCAACGAATCAATCCTGCTAAACTGTAAGCTTCCATGTGATGATTCTACGAATGATGAATCTATGGGGTAAGGCGGTAAGCTATGTTTTGATTTTTTTGATATATCTGATCTGGCTGCTGGGCTGCACCTCCATAGCTCCATTGGCCACTATGGTCTAACAGCAGCTTAACAGCTGCGATTGACTGCCTGCCTGCTATTGTTATAATTTTGTTAGGCTATTGTTTTGATTTTTTGCTATTGTTATGAAAGCTATTGTTTTAATTTTCATTGTTTGTATAAATTATGTTTTGTCTTACAATTTGTTGAATACTAACCATTTGAGAGATATTATTATTAAATTAGATGATTGTATGTGGGTTTCCTAGTCCCATGAAATTTTTATGGCATGAGTACCAACTACCAACTACCAAGCATGAGTACCCTATTTCTGATTCATCATTTTTTTTGCAGGATAAAGCAAGGAGTGTATTTCACAAATCTCAAACAACTACAAGTCTACAACAATCAACGATTCAATATGATAATGAATGCTGTTATTTATTTTTCTTATTTGTAAATGTTTTTCTCATATTTTGGAGAAATATTTTTTGTTATTCATTTTTAGGATAAATGTTTTTCGAAAGTAGGCGCACATGAGTCAAAAACCACAGATAGAGACTTCGAGTTGAGTTTAAGCTTGAGGATTTACCTCCATATTAACATGATGTTGAATGTGGTTGGTGGATTTTGCAAACAATGCGATTGTCTTAGAGCACTGGAAGTCGAAAGAGTCATACAAGAAATTGGTTATGGAGAATTGGAGAGTGGTAGGGGATTAAATCAACCACTTGAAATTAAGAAGGCAGGAGAAACACGATGAGGTTCACATTATGGTACTGTTTTGAATTTTATTCGTATGTTTTCATCTATAGTAAATGTTCTTAAAATTATTAGAGTTGATGAAATATATGCAAATCAAAGAAGAATTGCAAGTAATCTTTTAAAAAGTATAACAACTTATTATTTCATCTTTCTTCTCCATTTAATGAAAAATATTTTGTCAAAAACAAATGACTTATCACAGGCGCTACAAAAGAAGGACCAAGACATCATCAATGCAATGAATTTTGTAAATTTGGGCAAACAGTTATTATTTAACATGCAGAATGTTGATATACAATGAGAAACTTTCATAAAAGAAGTTTCAAACTTTTGTGGTAAACACGACATCGATGTTCCAAACATGGAGGAAAAATTTATTCAAGTTAGAAGATCAAGACGTAATGAGAGAAATATTACAAATTATCATCATTTTCGGGTTGAGATCTTTAATACCGTGATTGATTGAATGTTAAACGAGTTAAATGATCGGTTTAATTAAGTAAATACCGAATTTCTTTTTTGTGTTTCAAGTCTTGATCCAAGTGACCATTTCATTTCGTTTGATAAAGATAAGTTGATTCGCCTTGGAGAGTTTATTCAAGTGATTTTTCTCAATTGAACTTGCAATTATTAGATAGACGACTAGATACCTATATTTTTGATGTTTACTCTAATGAGATTTTCACAAGTTAATGACATAAGTGGGCTTACTGTAAAATTAGTGGAGCTGAAAAAACATGATCATTGCCAGTTGACGTATCAGCTTTTGAAATTGGCTTGTCTTCTACCGGTTGCAACTGCTACTGTGAAAATGATGTTCTCTGCTATGAAGATTATAAATAATCGTTTGAAGAATAGAATGAAAGATGAATGGATGAATGATTGTCTGACGACATTACAAATGAAGAAATTATTCAACATTTTCAAAACATGTGCCCAAGAAAAGTGTTTTTTGATTTGTAAGTTTTTTTTAAACACTTTAGTATAAAAAAACTTTCATTATATAATGTTTAACTTTACTATATTATATATTATGGTCAGTTACAAATTTCTCGTTTATGCAATGTTTTGATTTTGTTAACAATGTTAGGTGTATTATTTCTTGGATTTCATTTTTTATTACTGTCATTTGCTATGATGCCAGGATCAAATTTAAATCCTAGTTCCGCCACTGATTAGGTCTCATCTCCATAACCTCGAAGCGGCATGTGCATCTTTTATACCCCAACTCTTCTTGTAAGCAAGTAGCCTACATATCAAACCATCAACATGAGTTACCATGGCTTGAAAGTGGCACATATTTAGCAATCAGTTCAAGACTCTAGAATGCCATACATAAAATGAGTTATCATGTCACCGACGGTGAGGAGCGGCTCGTCGTCGCTGGGTGAATGAACGTTGGAGGAGATTAGCGGCTCGTCTTCTTGGAGTATTCATGAGAGAGTTAGGGCACGTGGAGCGTCACCGGTGGTGGAGGGCTCGTTGCCGATGGAGAGGAACGGCTTGTCGTCGCCGACGGAGAGGAGCGGCTCGTCGTCGCCGGGTGAATGTAGGTTTGCAAAGAGGAGCGGCTTGTCGTCTTGGAGTGTTCGCGTGAGAGTTAGGGTATAGGAAATTTTGCGTGACTTTGGGTTGCCGATAGGTTGAGAAGATATTTTATGGTTCAATTTTTCTGGGGAAAATAAAGGAATTGATGTTAACAATTGTCTAAAAAAGAGTGAATTGTTAAAGACAAGTTAGTTTTGGCTAATCACATCGATGTGTTAAAGATACCTTATTTTTTCACATTTTATTAAATACATTCATAATTTTTAATTGCACTATAATATTTTTCGGAATTGTTATTGGTACCCCTTAAATCGATATTTGTAACTCATCGATATTTGTACCCAAATAGGATATTTGTATCTTTACATGATAATTTTACCCATACATGATAATCTTAAGAACAAATTTTTTGTCTCATATCTATATACACGTGCTGTGAAGCAATCAGGTAACTGTTGCAGGGCTGGAAGGGA
The DNA here is from genome assembly GCA_039583875.1 of Platanthera guangdongensis. Classification (NCBI taxonomy): domain Eukaryota; kingdom Viridiplantae; phylum Streptophyta; class Magnoliopsida; order Asparagales; family Orchidaceae; genus Platanthera; species Platanthera guangdongensis. Next base: position 283,051,739 of record CM077151.1, on the reverse strand, counting down.
GAAAAAAGATGCTGGACTACAGGTTTGAGGGCGTGGGCAGCTGGATCTGCGGATATATTAAGGGATCTGGATGTGGGGGGCTCTGGACAGTGGAGCGCGCGAATTGCTGAAAGGGGTGGATCAGGGTTGTTTGGTGTTGAAACCGGAATCCGGTCTCTTGTGGAGTTCGACCCTTGGGGAAGGGGTGGTCTCGCGCCTACTTTGCTCCTGCAAGAAAAACAACGAGAGAGACAAGAGAAAACAGACCCAAGGGCTCGGCAGGGAGGTCCCACCACAAACCCGGAAGATCTCTGAGCGTTTCCCCTCCTTAGCCAAGAGCCGAGCTAAGGTACCCTCAGAGAACGCTTGAAAATGAGCGTAAGGAGGCACTGAAAAAGCGTCCCCTCTGAGGTACCCCTTGGGTCTTATTTATAGATTTTCAGAATCTGAACTGCCAATAACCAAAAGGACTGACCTGGAAATACCAAAAAGGCCCATGGTTGTGTCTGCCAACAGCCAAACTCCGCTGTTTTGGATAGCTATGCGCAGTCCAACCTGGTCTGCCAACAGCCAGGCTCCGCTGTTCTGAATAGCTATTCGCACCCATGGGGAGTCAGTTCGCCTCCGATTCCACCCGCGGGAGGCGGGCGCGACCTGGCTCTGGGGCTCGCCTATCCTCACTGGGCGAGTGCGAGCCGGTATGGGCGAGCTGCATGTCTTCTGCCGAGCGGATCGGCAGCCTGATCGCGTGTGTGTGTGTGTGTGTGGGGGGGGGGGGGGTTGGCCGGCGGGTCGCCAACCGCGGGTCCAGCTCGCTCGCCGCGGGTCGCCAGCCCGCTCGCCTGAGATGGGCGGGAGCGGGTCAGCCCTCCTGCCGTATAGCCCGTTTTGCCGCCCTGGCGCGGGTCGCGGGGCCGGGCCCGCTCAACCTCCCGGGCTGGGCCCGCTCGCCGGACACAAGGTTGTACACAATCCCCGCTCTTTTCGAGCTTGAATCAAGCTCGGAAAGAATCATCCAACCCGCGTGTTCGGCGAGCACTGTGCTGAGCTGGCAGGGAATCTTTTGGTGGGCCCTCACTGTCCGGCTATAAATACATACCGCTGACCCCTATAGGAGGCTCCCCAGATCCCTTTATTTTCTCTAAGCAGACTTTTATTTCTCGATGCCGGTTAGCGAAGAGGTGCGAGCTCGCCTGGCGGCAGCGGTCCTGCAGACTCAGGAGGAGGCCCTCGAGGCCGCCCCATGGCTAGTACGCGGATCTTCCGGCCCTCTCTTCAGGCCGGCGAAGGGAAAGATTGTTAGGCGTTCTCTGGCGGGTGACTGCCCGGCTTCCAGCTCGGCGGCGGGTGTTGAGGTCGTCCCTGGGGTACGTGGCCTTCCGCGGATTATCGCTGTCTTTCTGATTTTCTGTTTTGCAGGTAATTCCCTGTGAGGAGGTGGAGAACCGGGGAGAGGATCGTCCCCCTCCTCCGTCGCCTGAGAAGGTCGCGAGTTCTCCAGGTCTGGACCGCCCACCTCCGGAGACCCCCCACCCGCCGGCTTCCCACGGACTGGGAAAATCCCTCGAGACCCTCGAGGGGGAAACCTTTCGGGGTCGGCCGGGCTCTTCCCGCCTATCCGCCGATGCGGGCGACGTGCCAACCCCTGGTGAGCTGGTATTTACCGCTGGGCTTCGTCTCTTGCTCGCTCCTTCTGACTCGCCCTGTTTGCAGGCTATAAAAGGGCCTCCTCTGAAACCGAGATGAGCGAAGGATATTCGCCCCCGCCCGACGTGGACAGTGTTTCTGACTACCTGGGCGACCCGACCGATGTGGTCGGGATGAAGAGGCAGGTGACGCGGCTGTTCCAGAAACACACACTGCTGTTGAAGGAGATCATGAGGAGGGTCGATGAAGACAAGGCCGAAACTGAGGCCCGGCTCGCGGCCTTGGAGGGCCCTCCGCGTGAAGCGGAGGACGACGACGTCACCTCGCCGGGCGTGCATATAACGCGGGCCGAGGGACATCTTAGGAGCGCCACAGAGCAGGTCGACATGGCTCAGCGGGAACTGGTTGCGGTTCGCGATTACCACGATCCTCGCGTGCCGCCGCGATCAGGAACGAAGAGGCGGCACAGGTGGAAGTGGGTCGAGTACTGACCCAGCCTTCTGCCCCTCGCTTGCGGGATACCGCCGGGTTGTTGTCCTTTCGCAGTTATCTTGTATTTGTAACCGCTAGCGACTCTTTCAGCCCGCCTATGGGCCTAACTCTTTTATTGCTGAGATGTATCGAAATTATCGTGCTATTTTCATTGTTTTTCGTGGGCGGGTTAAGGGAAAGGTCTGTTCTTCCTTTTGCGCAGATCGGGGCGAGGGAGAGCCGAGGAGCTCGCCGGACGGGAGTCTCCCGTCTCGCGCGGAACAGCGTGCGGGTGCGGGTTGAGGCTCGCCCGCGCTGGTCTCTCGCGGTTGCAGCCGGGCGAGAGCCGTGCCGGAGCGACCTTTGAGGTGCGGTCGCGTGCGGGAAGTCGAACCGTCGGGCCGATTTTTGGCTATCCGCACCCCATCTTTCGGCGGGAAGTTTCCCGCCCTCTTTCTTTCCCTATAAATAGGCCTTGCCGGCCCTTATTTCTCCATCGATTCCAAACCCTCCTGCTTCCCGTTCCTCGCGGAGTACCGTCTGTGCTCGCCTTCTGTCTCTTCTTCTCGCGTTCGACGGCGACTCAATGGGAATGGGCGGAGGCGGCGGCGACGTGGACGGCCGAAGCAAGTGCGCTTGGACCTTCTCCGAGCACGATTTTCCTCGTGCCGTCCTCTCCGAGCGCGAGTACCTGGATGCCCTTGGCGACCACGTTCCGCCGGGCTTTTCCGCGAGGCGACCCGGGGATGGGGAGAAGATCAACGACCTGTCTAGGGACGAGCTCGCCATCCCTCTCGCTCACTTTGAGGTGGGCCTGCGACTCCCCCTCTGGCCCGAGGTGCGACAGGTGTTGAAGTATTTCGGGGTTGTCCTGGGCCAGATGACCCCGAACTCCATCGCCGTCATGGTGGGGTTCGCCTGCTTCCTGCGAGAGGAGCGAGTGGAGTTCAGCCTCGCCGTGTTCCGGAAGCTGTTCTCCTTCCGGGCGAATCGAGACGGGACGGCCTACTTCTCCAGTGCCCACCTCAAGGTGCGGGAGACAGTAAACAAGAGTCACAATTGGCTCAAGAGATTCCTGTTCGTCAAAGGGGACTTCGGCAACGTCCCCTTCTCGCCGGTGCAACTTAGCGAGGCGAGCTACCGGCCCCCCAGCCTAGGCGGTCACGAAGCTGATCTGTACGCGTTCTTCGCTGGGAAGAATTTTGAGGTTGCGTTCCTGCGCCGCCACCTTGACGACCTCGCCGCTGTTCCGCCGGGGGGAGGTTTGTCACTCGCCGCTGTTATACCTTATTCCCTTTCTTCCTTTATCTCACCCCTTCCTTTTGTCAGGCGAGCGCGACATCCCTCTTCACCCTCCTTACGAGAGCGCTCGCATTCCCCCCGGGGTTCTCGCCCGTGCGCAGGCCGCGGATGCCGCCCAGCGCGACATCCCCTCGGTCCCGGCCAAGAAGCGGCCGGGTGGCGGACAACCAGCCCCTCCGCCGAAGGTGGCGAAGACCGTGGATCAACAACTCACCGCGAGCCAAAGAAAGGGCAAGGCCCCCGCAGTCCTGCCGACTGAGGGCCCCTCGCCCCCGCTGGTTGCTTCGACCGGCGACTCCCCGGTCAGGGCGGCGGGCACCTCCGCGTCGCCGGGCGGGTCTCAAGCTGCTGCGGAGCCGGTGCCGAGAGGGCATCGTAACTTCGGCTATGGCGAGAGGTACCAGGACGAGCTCGGCATCCCGCTCCTGGCGTGGGATAAGGAGTCGAACCGCGCGACGATCTCGACCCTGCTGCCGAGCTGGATGGAGCAGGACACCATCGGCGGGGAGGCGTACAACTTCTCCTTTGGCCTGTACTCGCGCGAAGACGCCGCCATTTATGACAAGGAGGAGACGCGAGTGCTGATTCATGAGAGCGCGCGGGCCCAGCTGCGCGGTCTGGAACTGGCTCACATGGTGGGGAGGCGCTGCACCCAGGTGGAGCGGAACGCCGCGTCCATCCAAAAGATGGCGGATGAGAGGGAAGTGGCCCGAAAGCTCGCTCAGGCGGACGCGGACCTTCACAGGGGGCGAGCCGACGCTGCCGAGGAGACCCTCGCGCGGTACCTGGGCGGGGTGGTACGTGCTCAACCTGAATTACCCTTTCCCCTTTTCGCGGGCACAGATCACGATTATTCTTATTCCTTTCCCCAGGACGCGGCGACGGCGAGCCGGATGGGTGCCGAGATCGCCACCCTTGGCTAAGAGAAGGCGGCATTGGAGGCGCGGGTACGCGAGCTGGAGGCCGCCGCCGCTGTCCCTCCTCCAGTCAGCAGGGTCTGCCCGCGCGAGCACCTCTCCGACTACGACCTGGAAGTGCTAATGCAAAAGAACGCGGCCAGCGCAGCAAAATACACGATGCAAACGCTGCGGCGCGCGGATCTGCTTACGAGTGAGGCAGCGGGACTCTCGGCGGAAGACATGGTGCCGACGCTGTTTCTCCCCGTGCCGGAGCCTGGCGGCAAAGACTTCCAGCCCATTTAGGATTTCTCGACCCAGATCCCGCGTCTTCCCTGCCTTTTGTAATTTACTTTTCAGATGAACATTATTATGTATATGTCTGTTTTGAGATGTATGCGCGGGTTGCGCCTGTACTTCGTGTTTTTTAGCCATTGCTCTTTTTATAAGTGCTCTCTCGCCCGCTTATTTCTCCAACGACGTTATTGCCGGATGGCGCGACCTGCCCCCCGCGGCCTGGTTCGGACGAGGCGGCTGCCCGTCCGCCGAGCGAGGCGAGCCGGTTCGTCCCTCGAGCGAGGCGAGCCGGCTCGTCCCTCGGCCGTATGCCTATTTCCCTGAGGGCTCTCGCCCAGGCTTTTGCGTTTACCCGGCCACCTCTCCTGGGGCTTGAGGGTGGGGCTATGCTAGGCCCTTTCTCCCTTTTTTCTGACTAACCCTTGTGATTCTGACCTGCTGCTCATGCCTTTCGAGTAATTCCCGGCCTCGCCGGCTAGGTGGGAGTCCGGCAACGTGATTTGTTCTGGGTTGCAGGTTATCGCCTACTGAGTCATTCCATCGAGTGACTTCCGACCCTGCCAGCTAGGTGGGAGCCTGGCAGCGGGATCTTCTCGAGGCTAGGGATGACACCGAGTGACTTCCGGCCCTGCCAGCTAGGTGGGAGCCTGGCAGCGGGATCTTCTCGGGGTCCAAATACATTCCATCGAGTGACTTCCAGCCCTGCCAGCTTGGTGAGAGCCCGGCAGCGGGATCTTCTCGAGGCTTGGGATGACACCGAGTGACTTCCGGCCCTGCCAGCTAGGTGGGAGCCTGGCAGCGGGATCTTCTCGGGGTCCAAATACATTCCATCGAGTGACTTCCGGCCCTGCCAGCTAGGTGGAAGCCTGACAGCGGGATCTTCTCGAGGCTAGGGATGACACCGAGTGACTTCCGGCCCTGCCAGCTAGGTGGGAGCCTGGCAGCGGGATCTTCTCGGGGTCCAAATACATTCCATCGAGTGACTTCCGGCCCTGCCAGCTAGGTGGGAGCCTGACAGCGGGATCTTCTCGAGGCTAGAGATGACATCGAGTGACTTCCGGCCCTGCCAGCTAGGTGGGAGCCTGGCAGCGGGATCTTCTCGGGGTCCAAATACATTCCATCGAGTGACTTCCGGCGCTGCCAGCTAGGTGGGAGCCTGGCAGCGGGATCTTCTCGAGGCTAGGGATGACACCGAGTGACTTCCGGCCCTGCCAGCTAGGTGGGAGCCTGGCAGCGGGATCTTCTCGGGGTCCAAATACATTCCACTTTTCTGAGCAAGCTAGACATGACAATCCTGAGGGGGGAAGAGAAGAAAGACTTCATTATAACAAATCGCGTCGCTTACAGGAGCTTAGGGAAAAAACCTCTTCAAGTCGTCTCCACTCCAGATGAGACTCAGGGCCTCACCCTCTACATTTTGGAGCCGATAGCCCCCTGACCTCAAAGCTTCCTTCACAATGAATGGTCCCTCCCAGCTGGGGTTGAGTTTCCCTACGGATGCCGATCTCCCTGCCGCGTCCACCTTCTTCAGCACCAGGTCCCCTTCTGCGAACTGTCTGACCCTGACATGCTTGTCAAAGTATTTTGCCATCCTCCTTTTGACCTCCTCCTGTCGGATGGCCGAAAGATCTCTCAACTCTTCTACCATGTCAAGGGAGAGTCTCAGCCCCTCCCCGTTCTCGGCTTGCCATTCCTCTCGGCCCTCCCTGGCCGTTCCGACTCGCGGCGTTTGGACCTCAAATTCTATGGGGAGCACCGCCTCGCACCCATGGGAGAGCTTGAAGGGGGTCTCCCCCGTGGCCGTGTTTGGGGTGGTTCTAAGGGCCCAAAGAACGGCGGGGAGCTGCTCCACCCAGCTCCCCCTCAAGTTTTCCACCTTCTTCTTGAGGAGATTGACGATGATCTTGTTCGCCGCCTCCACCTGCCCGTTGCTCCTGGGGTGATGGACCGAGGCGAACCTGAGGTCGATTCCAAGCTGCTCGCAGAAGCTGGTGAACTCGGCACTGGCGAACTGGGGTCCGTTATCGGTGACGATGGCTTGCGACATCCCGTGGCGACAGATGATCTCCCCCCAGACGAAGTTCCTGATCACTTGGGAGGTCACCTTGGCCAACGCCTTCACCTCCATCCACTTTGAGAAGTAGTCGATCATCACTAGGAGGAACCTTCGCTGGCCGCTGGCCTGGGGGAACGGTCCAACCAAATCCATTCCCCAGATTGCAAAGGGCCAAGGGGCCGTGATACTCTTGAGTTGTTGGGCCGGCTGTAGCTGGAGGGGGGCGAATAGCTGGAACTTATGGCATCTCCTTGCGAATTCTGCGGCGTCCCGGCCCAGGGTGGGCCAAAAATACACTTGTCTGACTATCCTTCCTTCCAAGGTCCGGCTCCCGGAATGACTCCCGCACTCCCCGGAGTGGACTTCTTCTAGGATCCTCTGTGCTTCACCCTCGGCTACGCAGCGAGCCAACATCCCGGAGAGGGTCTTCCGGTACAGTTGCCCGTCCTTAAGGAGGTAGTAAGCTGACTTGTGCCTTAGCTTCTTCCTGTCCACCCCCTCCGGATATTCTCCCGTGGAGAGGAAAACTACTACTGGATCCATCCACGAAGGCTGCTGATCGATCTCCATGAGCTCTCCTTCTTCGATGGAGGGGCGGAACAGGTCGGTGATGGTGCCCCCTGCTCGGTGGCCGTGCTTCGCCAGTCGGTCGGCCTGTTCATTCTCTCCCCTCGGCACGTGTCGGATGGAGAAGGTCTGGAAGGTCCCTATGACCCCCTTCGCTTTGGCCAAGTATAATTGCAAAGTGGGCTCCCTTGCCTCGAACTCCCCGTTGATCTGGGAAGCCACCACCATGGAGTCGGTTAGGACCTCCACGTCCAGCACCCCCAGCTCTCTGGCCAGGCGCAGCCCCGCTATCACTGCTTCGTACTCGGCCTGGTTGTTGGTAATGGGGAAATGCACCACCATCGTCTGCTCAATCTGAGTCCCATGAGGGCTCTCCAGAACCACTCCTATCCCGAGAGAATGCCTTCCTGAGGCTCCGTCCACCCTCACCTTCTAAGGAGTCGGGCAAGTGAGCTCCTCCTCTGCTACTTCTACCACGTAGTCGGCCAGGAAGTCGGCCATCGCCTGAGCTTTGATCGAGAGCCGCGGAACGAAGGAGACGTCAAACTCGCTTATCTCCACCGACCACTTGGCCAGCCGGCCTGAGTGCTCCACCCCCTCGAAGATGTTGTAGAGAGGATGGTCGGTCACTACTCGGATCGAGTGCGCCTGGAAGTAAGGCCGCAGCCTCCGGGCCGAGATGACTAATGCGAATGCAAGCTTCTCCAGGATCGGATACCGGAGTTCGGCCTTCCTCAGGACCCGGCTGACATAATAAATGGGGAGCTGCCTCTTCCCCTCTTCACGTACTAAGACAGAGCTCAAGGCCTCTGCCCCGACCCCGAGATATAAGAACAAGTCTTCACCCTCCTTCGGCCCCTGGAGCAGCGGGGCCTGTGTTAGCTGCGCCTTGAGGGCCTGGAACGCCTCCTCGCATTCCTTAGTCCATTCGAACCTCTGGCCTCCCCTCAGCATTTTGAAGAAGGGGGAGCACTTCTCCCCTGCCCGAGAAAGGAAGCGGCTCAGTCCTGCTAGCTTCCCTGTCAACCGTTGGACCTCCTTTGTATTCCGCGGGGGCCCCAGCTCCAGGATAGCCTTGACCTTGTCTGGATTCGGCTCGACCCCCGCGGGGGTGAGGAGGTGCCCCAAGAACTTCCCCCGGCTAGCCCCGAAAACACACTTAAGGGGATTCAGCCGCATTTTATATCTGCGCAGGGTGGCGAACGTCTCCTCCAGGTCCCGGAGGTGGGAGTCCACGTCTCGGCTCTTGATCATGAGATCGTCCACGTACACCTCCAAGTTCCTTCCCTTCTGCTCCTTAAAGACCCTATCCATCATCTTTTGGTAGGTGGCCCCGGCGTTCTTCAACCCGAATGGCATCATCTTGTAGCAGTAGCAACCGTCCCCTGTGATGAATGAGACATCCTTGATGTCCGGGGGGTGCATCCTGATCTAATGGTAACCTGAAAAGGCATCTAAAAAACTCATTACAGAAAAGCCGACGGCTGAATCAACCAGCGCGTCGATCCGAGGCAAAGGGTAACAGTCCTTAGGACAAGCTTTATTAAGAAGGGAAAAATCGATACACAACCGCCAGCGGCCGTCTCCTTTTTTGACCATCACAACGTTGGAGACCCAGCCGGGGTACTGAATTTCGGAAACGAAGCCAGCTTTGAGAAGCTTCGCCACCTCCTCCCTGATGGGTTCCGCCAGCTTGTCCGCCGTGGACCTCTTCTTCTGCTGGACGGGGCGTGTTCCCGGGTCCAGGTTGAGGCGGTGGCAAGCCACGTCCGCGTCAACCCCCGGCATCTCCGCGGCGCTCCAGGCGAAGATGTCCACGTTCTTCTGGATGCACTCCAGCATCCTGCCCTGGTCCTCCGGGGTCAGCCCCCCGCTGACGCGGATCTTCTCCACCCTGCCTCCGCGGGTGAGCACTTCCAGCTCCACCACCTCCTCTGCGGCCTCCAGCCTGGACTGCTCCCCCCATCCTTCGGCGCCCCTTCCTCCAGAACGGGGACCTCTACCTCCAGCTCCCCTCTCACGGTCCTTACTTCGACCACTTCCTCCAAACCCCCTCCTTCCGCCTTCTCTGCGCAGCCCTTCACCCCCGGCTCCACCTCTCCGGCTTCCTGCTCGTCCTCCTCCATCCTCCGCCCCATCTCCTCGGCTCCTTCCTGCCAAGAGATGGTGTTCACCGCGGTGACGTAGCATTCCCGTGCCACCTTCGGGTCCCCCCTAACCCTGACCTGCACCCCCTCAGCGTTGAACTTCAAGCACTGATGGAAAGACGAGGGGACGCAGCGGAAGGCGCTGATCAGGGGCCTCCCGAAGATTGCACTGTAGCTGCTGGGGGCGTCCACAATGACGAACTTGCAGTTTCGGGACTGCCCCCCCCGGGTGACATGGAGGCCGACTCCTCCCTCTACCTCCTTCCTTTCTCCCGAGAACCCGAACAGGGGCCCGTCCGAGGCCAGCACCCTCTTAGCCTCCACCTGCATCGCGTCAAACGCCTTTTTGAAGACGACGTTCACGGAGCTCCCATTGTCCACGAGGATTCGAGAGACAGTGAAGTTCTCGATGGCGGCCTTGATGACCAGCGCATCACAGAACGGATCCTCATGGTCCGGCATATCACTTCTGGAGAAGGTGATCCTCTCCTCTGGCGTCGGGGTTTGGGACGTAGAGGCGACGCTCCGCCGGTACATGGTGTGGAGACTTGCCTTGCGGGAAGCCTCGATCCCCACTCCCCCGTGGATCACTCTGATCCCTCCTCGGGTCCCCACGTCCACCCGGTCTTCACAGCGATCCTCCTCCGCCCGAGGCAGGACCTCCTCGATCCTCACTTCCTGCCGCGCCTCCTCCTGCTGCTGCTGCCGCCCCCTGTTCCCTCTCATCTCCAAGAACTCTGGGCATGTGGCTGTTGCGTGCCCCTCTTCTTGATGGAAGTCGCAGTAGGGCAGCTCCACCCTGAACTCCCTTCTCCTCCTTCTCATGATCCCCCTCCTGGCTCCCAGAGCTATGGCCATGGCCTCCTCCTGATCGGGGAGCCGGGGCCTCTGACCCTGCCTCCAGCCCGGTGGGTGGAACTGGTCCTATCTTCCCTGATAGTGACCCCTTCCGAAGTTCCCCCTCTGTGGCCCCTGCCCCTGCCACTCAGGCCTCCAGCCCAGCCGACGGTCGGGCTCCTGGTGCCCCCACCTCGGCGGCTGCTGCCATTGGGGCTGCCTCTGCTCCCTCTGCTCCCTTTGCCTAAGCTCCCCCCTTCTCTCTTCCTGTCCTCTTCCTCCCTTCGACTCCTTTTCCTCCTCAGTCGCCCACCTGGCCAACTTCCTTGCAAATTCCGGGTTCGACGCCTCCCCGTCGACCTCTCTCGCCGCCCTCTCCATCAGCTCCTCGTAGGAGAGGGGGGGAATTCTCTTCAGCTCCATGCAGAAGAAACCCTGCTGCAGGCCCAGGGTGAAGGCCATCATCAGACTGTGGCCCGGCATCTCCTGGACCTGGGTAACCTCCTCCTGGAACCGATCCACATAGCTCCCCAATGTCTCGTTCACCCCCTGCTTTATGTGGAACAGGGACTCAGACTCCTTCTTCCTTTTCTTTGAGGTAGTGAACCTCAACATGAAACCCCGACGCAAGTCTTCGAAGCAATAAATGGAACTAGCCGGCAGCTGGTGGAACCACTCCCTTGCCTTCTCTCGGAGTGTGATGGCGAAGAGACGACACTTGAATCCGTCCGACATCTGACGGATGGAGACTACGTCCTCGAACCACTGGACGTGCTGAACCGGGTCTCCCTTCCCGGTGTAGTAGGTCATCTCGGGCTCCCTGAACCCTTCTGGCACTGGTGCTGAGGAGACCAGCTCGCTGAATGGACTGCTTCCAACCACCGGGCGAGCCGGCGAGTCCCGCGAGCCCAACTCGCCGAATCGACCTCGGCCTGCCGAGCCGGGGAAGAGCTCGCGCCCCGAGAGCTCGCTCCCCCGGCCTTCCTCAGCCACTTCCTTCCCGGCTCGCCTGCCAGGAGCGTCTTCGCCTAAAGAGGGGGCGGCCGCGATCTGGGCTGCCGGAGTCGAGCACTCGGCCCGCACGCCGAGTGCGATCTTGACGAGGTCCAGCACCTCGTTCCTGAAGTCTTCAAACATTCCCACTGTTGCGAGAGGCGGAGGGGGCGGCGAGTTCTGCCTGTCGGATCCTTGACCTCCCGTCATTGAGCTCGCCGAAGCTTTTCTGCACTGACCACTGTCCACGCTCACCGCACCAAAATGTTGAAACCGGAATCCGGTCTCTTGTGGAGTTCGACCCTTGGGGAAGGGGTGGTCTCGCGCCTACTTTGCTCCTGCAAGAAAAACAACGAGAGAGACAAGAGAAAACAGACCCAAGGGCTCGGCAGGGAGGTCCCACCACAAACCCGGAAGATCTCTGAGCGCTTCCCCTCCTTAGCCAAGAGCCGAGCTAAGGTACCCTCAGAGAACGCTTGAAAATGAGCGTAAGGAGGCACTGAAAAAGCGTCCCCTCTGAGGTACCCCTTGGGTCTTATTTATAGATTTTCAGAATCTGAACTGCCAATAACCAAAAGAACTGACCTGGAAATACCAAAAAGGCCCCTGGTTGGGTCTGCCAACAGCCAAACTCCGCTGTTTTGGATAGCTATGCGCAGTCCAACCTGGTCTGCCAACAGCCAGGCTCCGCTGTTCTGAATAGCTATTCGCACCCATGGGGAGTCAGTTCGCCTCCGATTCCACCCGCGGGAGGCGGGCGCGACCTGGCTCTGGGGCTCGCCTATCCTCACTGGGCGAGTGCGAGCCGGTATGGGCGAGCTGCATGTCTTCTGCCGAGCGGATCGGCAGCCTGATCGCGTGTGGGGGGGGGGGGGGGGGTTGGCCGGCGGGTCGCCAACCGCGGGTCCAGCTCGCTCGCCGCGGGTCGCCAGCCCGCTCGCCTGAGATGGGCGGGAGCGGGTCAGCCCTCCTGCCGTATAGCCCGTTTTGCCGCCCTGGCGCGGGTCGCGGGGCCGGGCCCGCTCAACCTCCCGGGCTGGGCCCGCTCGCCGGACACAGGGTTGTACATTTGGAGGGAAGAAAAAAGGGGGCAGGCGGCTGTCAGGAAGAAAAGGGTCTGGCGGAGGTCTGGAAGAAGGATACAACGTGGCTAGCAGAAACCTGAAGGAAAAAATTAGCCACCAGAGGGTTTGTTGTCGTGTGGAGGCGAGGGAGGAAAGAAACGTCGACAAGTGAACGACTGCGAGAGTCTGCGAGCGAAGAAGCGGCGAGAGTTCTGCTGCGAGATCAGGTTTAGGGTTTGAGATAAACGAATGACTTTTGAGTACAAATATCCGCTTGATTTTATTAAAAAAGGAGACTAAAATTTCTAATATTATGAGCGTGAATATTCATTTATGAGGTAACAATAACAATTCTTTTTTTAAAATACTTTAATACCATTCCATTGGCTTTCCCTGCCCTATTTCACTATTTCCCCTTCTTCATATTGTCCAATCTCTGAGTAATAACATTTATCATTTATATGACTATAGAGAGCTTCCACACCTATGTCATTTCTGCTAATGATTCATTATCAATGCATACATTTTCTTATGTATTTATTTATCGTGTATTTTCTTAAACAACATATTTTTACCCGTCTTAGCGTTGTTTACGGTGACACATGGTGAACAAGCCTGGATCCAAGGTACACACACTGCCATTTGATTATGATTTTAATTTTCGTTTGAGAAACTTCATTGATTTCTTACTATTTTTTATATGAATTTATTATTGTTTCATTGCATCAGGCTGATGGTAGATGAAATTTGACGAGAACAGAAAGATTTGTCCTTGCCAATTGAGATTCAATGCTAAAAATGAAATTAACAACCTTCATTCAAACTTCAAAAATAGAACAATGTTTCTTACCTACAAAAAAGCACAGATCGATTCTTATAAATATGAACAATTATGTGTTAGATATATGTGTTTATGTCCCTGCGTGTCGAGTCCGACTTGGAACGGATTATTGGCTTCGTGTCGGTGTAAGGCTAGTCTCTACGCTGAAGATATTATATATACTTATTTCATACTTGATAGGACTATGTAGAATATCTTGAGCGGAGCCTCCCCAACATTCTCAAAGTAAACAAGCGCTCTGCTACTAGTAATTGTTCTGTACGGGTAACGTTCTCTCCTCTGGGAGCGGATGAGATTCAAGTCGTTCAGATTTAAATCTAACGTTTGTGATTTACAATAATAAAAAAATCAAAAGAAAATAAACATAACACGTTTTTTAAAGCCGATTGGACGGCTCCGCCCTACGGGCGCTCCTTCCTTCAGAGGGGCTAGCTAGGGCAGCGAATTTTTTTTTTCTCTGCTAGGGTTTCGCAGCCATTCCCACCCGCTCGTGGTTTTTCCTGCATGCTCTCGTTCCCGTCCCGGCGCCGCATGTCCGCTCCCGATTCGTGATTTCAGGCGGCTGATCTCGGAAGATCGGAAAAGAGGAGAAATATCATGTTTGCCGCAGTTTCCTTTTTGCGATCAAGCTGCCGGTCCCCGATCGGGAAAGCTCTGTTCCCGCCGTCGCTGCTCCGTTGAAGGATGCCTCCGGAGATCCGCGTTCCAGTCGCACTTCAGATCTGCGTGGTCGCCGCCGGAGCAAGTCGCTGCGAGACTCCGTTATAGCACGCTGATTTCGCCACCTGGTTTCACCGTCTGGTCTTGATCGGAAAACCAGTCTCGCCAGATCTGGGCTATCTCGCCGCTTAGCTCGCCGATCTCGCCAGATCGGGGTTGATCCGGCTGCTCCGCCGCTTCACGCAGATCACCGCCGACAAGCTCGTGATTCTGCCACTCCAGGTTTTTGGTGCACGTGAATCCCTTGCCGATTGTGAAAGAGGGAAGTTTTCTGTCAAAAATCTCAAAATCCAGTTTGATTTCACGGATGTAGGGCAGCCTATTGATCTTGCTATAAGGAGGAGCACTTATATCAGAATAGTTTTTTTTTTGATTCCGTGAACAGGAGGCTGCACCTATATTGACTTTTTGATCCTGAAGATTTGTGGTTGCCGTCTATCCACATCGAATTGTTTTTTTTCAAGATCTGGACAGAGGGATATCTAGGTTTGCAAATTCAAAGTTCTTGAAAGGTGAACTGCTTCCACATTTTGCCAAGAAAGAGAAAATTTCACCAAAGATCTATTTCTCGGTGATTGTCTTCAACCAGGAAGAGGGAACAAACATATTTCTGGATTGGATCTGAAGACACCGAGTCATCTCAGGGCGGATCAGGTGACTTCTTACTAGTTTTTCTATTCAAGCTAAATTGAGATGTCGAGCTGTAGCTCACTCGATATCATGAAGCTTCAGTCTTTCGCTCCCACTAATTTCCATGTTTGAAAACTGCACGTCCAACTGGGGATGAGAGAACGTGATATATTTTACACAGTTCTGAGCGATTTCTCCACTACCCAAGAGGATGTGGACGAATATCAGTGGAGGATGGACGATGTTTTCTGCAGGGACTACCTCCTAAGTTCCCTAAATCCTCATCTCGTCAGGATCTACAATGGTTTTAAGACTGCAAAGGAGATTTTAGATCGCTTGAACTCGTATTTCTAAGAGGAGGGATTGATGAAAACTCTTCTTAGTGAGAGATTTTTTAACTCTAAATTTGATGCAAACTCTTCAATCACCTCCCAGATTGTTGAACTGAAAAATCTGCGCCTCAAGTCGACAGTCGAATATTCCGAGATATCCAATAATCTTTTTGTGGGTCTTATTTTGTTCAAGCTGCCTCCTGAGTGGATATTTTTCGAGGCAAAAATGCTAAAGCTGAAAGAGATCACACTGGATGAACTCAAACGGTTCATCCACTTAGAGGATAAAATTGCTTTAAACCTGCTGGCCGACAACTCCGAACCCAAGCCATTCGTGGCTATGATCGGGAGTAGTCACCACGGTGCTTCCTCAGAGTGGTGGCTGGATAGTGGTGCTACCTGTCATGTAACGAATGACAGGTATTTTGAATGAGGTCTAGACAGTCCAGGGAAAGGTGGAGAATTGCATTGGAGGAGAGATCAAGGTGACTCGTGTCGGGACAACAGAACTGATCCTCTCTTCAGATAAAATTTTATTTTTAAATAATGTTAAAGTAGTTCCTAGCTTAACTAAAAACCTAATTTCCATAAGTTTATTAAAAAAGGCTGGAATGACCTTCACAACTCAAAACAGTAGAATAACCTTAACAGTAAATTCACATTACTTTGGTTGTGCATATTTGATCAACGAAAAGTATAGATTTAACTTAAATAATGACAATATTAACCAAATGAGTTCAAATCTTATTGATCCTAAGTTGCTACATAACAGACTTGGACACGTGAACTATAGGAAAATGCTAGATCTAGCTAAAAGTCATAACATCCCATTAGATCTGTCTATTCGATTTGGCAAGTGTGAGCTGTATGCTCAAACTAAAATCACTAGACAACCTTTCAAGTCGGTTTCGAGAAGCACACAACTTCTGGGATTAATATATTCAAACTTCTGTGATTTCTGAAGTCATGTCACTAGAGGGGGAAGAAAGTATCTATTTACCTTCATAGACAATTTTTCGAGATATTGTCAGGTGCATTTGTTGAAATCGAAAGATAAGGCCTTTAAGACTTTTAAAATCTTTAACTCTCGTGTGGAAAATTTATTGAATCTTAAAGTTAAAAGATTTAGAAGTGATCGAGGAGGAGAATACACTGCTACTGTGTTCAAGAAATTTTATTTCTCTGAGTGAATAATCCTTGAAACCATAACTCTTTACTCACCCCAGTCAAATGGTGTTGCCGAGCTTAAGAATAGAACTTTAATGAAAATGTTGAACTCTATTCTCCTAACTGCTGGCATGCCTAATTTTTTTGGAGAGAAGCAGTACTCACTACAAATCACATTCTGAATAGAGTGCCTCATTCTCTGCTCACTTCTATTCCGTATGAGCTGTGACATGAGAAGACACAGCACATAATAAACCTCGCTTTGATACCAATTGAAAGTGAGGTGATATATCTGATATGCTTAAGAGTTTTTAGAAACTAAAATGCAAAATAAAATTCACAGCACATAAGGAAGAAAACAGAGCAAGCAAAACAGACGACACAAGGAAATTTATAGTGGTTCCCCAAATCTGGGTAATCCACTCTTCTACCACCCTGGTAGGAATCCACTGCAGGATGAGTTGATCAGGTGTCCTGGGCACCAATGAGCTTTTGATAAGATGCTCAAAAACCAAACCAGATTTTTTGATCAGGTGTCTTGCCACCACTGAGTTTTGATAAGGTCTCAGAAACCATACACAAACTTTTGAAGCGAGTTTGAAAAACCCTTTACAGAGGTGGGGATGAGAGAGTGATGACAGTCTTCTCTTTCTCAAACAACTAAGAAGACTATGTGGATTGATGTCAAAGCTCCCCCTGAATCCTTGAAATCTTCAGGAAGACAAGCTTTGCTGAGGGTGATAGGCCTTCAAAGGTTGAACTCCAGCAATAGATGATTTCAGCAATAGCTGAAATGTTGAATGTCTGGAGTCAGGAAATATGTTGGCTTTGAACACTTTGAAAACTACAGAGATCTGAAGATTTGAGAAAACTTGATATCCTTGAATGAGTGTTCTTCAGAATTCTTTTAGACAGAAGATTTTTGAGGTTGTCTCTGTAATCTGTATTGTGTGTGCTCTGTTGTGAGAGATTCAAAAATCCTGTCTTTTATTCTCTGGTACAGAATAGAATATTATTCTCTGTCAAGGATGGCCGTTGGTCTGCATTGATTGCATCCTTAATTGCATAATCTCTTCTGGAGGAAAGTTCACAGAGACATTCCTTTAAAAATCCCTTGAAACTTGGTCCAGAATTGAATGAAAACGGCTAGCAAATCTCTGAATTAATTACAGAATAACTCCTAACTGATTTGAATTTGAATTCTGGAAGTTATCTGAAATCGTCGAACTGAGCTCTGCTATCGTCGAGCTGAGCTCAGCGATCTGGAAATACACAACAGCAAAATATCGTCGATCTGAGCTCAAAGATCGTCGAACTGAGCTCAGAGATAAAGATCCAAGGCAGAGTCAAGATCGTCGACCTGAGCTCACCGATCGTCGAATGGAGTTCGACGATATTATGAAGTTGAGCTCAGCGATCGTCGAATGGAGTTCGACGATCTGTCGAAGTTGAGCTAGACGATCGTCGATCGGAGTTCGACGAATCGTCATGCTGAGCTCGACGATCAGACTTAGTCTCCAAACAGAAAAACTTGGTCTTCAGGGCAGCTTCCAAACCTAGACTTCTAACCCTTAGACTCAATTCTAATTGACCTTTTAAGCTATACAGGAGGTCAAGCAAAGGTTCCTAGAGACATAGTGATCCTGACCCAAATTAGTAATAGGGCGTTCCAACAATCTCCCCCTATTTGGGTTAGGATTACTATTTACAGACTTTGGAAAAATCAAATAACAACATACAAGTATTAAGCAGAAGAACAACAGCTAGACAAGCAGAAACACAGAGATATATATATATCATCCAGATAATAATCAGAATTCACAGAAACTGTCACCTTACAATGTCACTTCTTCTCTTTGCCTTTAACCATTTTAATTTCTCTGTTAGGGTTTAGGGATTCTTTGTTGGACCTGGTGTCATCTGCTGCACCCAAATAAGTTTGCTTTGTAGGCCTGGGAACCACAGCTGCAGGATGTAACTTCATGTATCTGTCAGCATCAAAGAATTTACTGGAAGCATATCTTTCTAATTATTTCTGTGTTTGCTCAGACATTGTAGAAATGTTGGAGGTATCCAATCCTTGATCTCTGGCCTTCTTAATCTGATCCAGTGCAGCCAATTCTTTTAACCTGACAGTCCAAGCAGCTGAGTTATTTTCAGGGTCCTCAAAAGGTACATGTGACTCATACCTGTTGGAAGGGTTGTCTTGAGGAGGCCTGGCAGACACAGTCTCTTTTAGCTTGTAGGGGAAAGGACCTGATGATGTATCAGATGAAACATGTCCTCCCCTAGAATATGGGTGCTGCCTGGAATACCCTTTGGAATATACTTGTATATCTCTCTGATTGCCCCTGTATCCTCCTCTCCTAGAATATGAACCCCTGGATTGGCTTTCCCTTTGATAGGATCTGACATGAGGTTGATAGGGAGCCTGACTTCTAGCTGTGGGTTGACTTGCAGAGCTTCCACCTGCACCTGCATCAGGAGGAGGTGGTGGAGGAGGATGAGGGTGCTGGAATTGGGAAGAGCCCTTCTCATATCTTCTCTTTTTCTTCATGCCTTTCAGCTGGTTTTTAGAATATTGCATCCAATGTTCAGTGATTGGGCAGTTATGCAGAATGTAGTAAGGAATGTCATTGTTATCTTTGATTTTAGCAGGAGGAACCCTTTTCATTGCCTTGCTCCTTGCCTTCCTTTTCCTGGCAATGGTAGCAGATGAGTCATCAGAGTCTGTTTTGAATTCATCAGATTCAGAACTCTGATCATCATATAAAGCATCTATTTTCTTCATAAGATCTTTCTTCAGTTGAACAGCAGCAGATGAGGCAGAAGGTGAGATAGCAGCAGCAGGGACAGCAGCAGAGACAGCAGCAAATGAAGGAGGTGAAGCAGAAGTAACAGTCTCACTTACAGCAGAAACAGCAGATTCACTCTCAACAACAGAAACTGGAGAGTTGATAGCAACAACAACTTCACTGACAGTAGCAGAAGCATCATCAAAAATTGCAGCATGCTCAATTTCAGTGGCCTCTGTCATCAGAAGATCCTTGAATATTGGCTCATCAGAAGCAGTTGGAACTTCAGCAGCAGCAAGAATATCTACAGCAGCAGCATCACTATTTTCAGAAGCAAAGTCAGTCCTTTCTTCAACAGCAGCAGCAGCAGCAACATCTTCAGTAGCAGCAATTACTGAATGTACAAAAGAAGAGATAATGCTAGGGTCACAGCAAGAGAAAGGCACCAGTGCCTTGGATAGGTCTTCTGGGGGCTGGACAACATTACTCTCTGGCAGACAGCTATAGAAGGCAGAATCAAAAGCAGAAAGCAAAGACCTTAGGTCTATTGCAAGAACTGCAGTAGGAGGCACAGCAGCAGCAGCAAGAGGAGGAGCAGCAGTCACAAAAACAGCAGCAGCATTAGCATGAAGAGTCTCTTCATATGGCATCTCCCCCTACCTAGATGCAAATACATCTGGATCAAGGCACACTGCTGGAGGTGCTGCCTGAGGAAGGAGGGAGGAAAGCCTGGCAGAGAGAGCTGCCACTGACAGGTGTAGAGGAGCCAAGGAGGTCTCCAATAGTAGAGAGAGCCTGGGGGCAATCAGCTCATACAGCCTGTCAGCTAGGGCTGAAAGGTCTACTTGCTCAACAGCTGGAGCAGAGGTAGATGGAATAGGAGTAACTGAAGATACTGGAAGTGGAGGGCTGGAGAGTGGTGGTATGGATGGCTGAGGTGTTGGGATGGTGGATATGAAGGACAAGGTGATGGATATGGATGGAGTGAATGTTGGTTGATCAATGATGTGGTGTAGGAGGTCTTGGAATGAAGTGGAGGAGGAAGGGAAGTCAGGAGGAGATGAGGGGGAATCATCCATGAAGGAATCATCCAGAAGAGTGAAGGATGGAATGAATGGTGAAGAGGTGATATCAGGTGGAGGGTAAGAGAACAGAGGGTGGAATTGTTCTTCTGGTGTGGGGAGAACAGGGACTGGAGAGGGAGTTGATGTTGGAGATGGGCTAGATATTGTGATGGTGGATGGGGCTGGAAGGGTGGTTGGTAGGGGCAGGGATGGAATTGGAGGAGGAGGAGAGGCAGCAACATCAGCAGCCAGGTCATCTGCAGGGGCAGAGACCTGTGGAGGAGTGACTCTTTGAGTCCTGGTGCCTGAAGGAGCACTAGAGGAGGGCCTGCTAGGCTTGCTTATTTGCCTGTCTCACTTGCCAAAGAGGGCACATGTTAGTCTCTTGGAGGCATTTATGTGAACTCCAGAGGAGACCAGCAAGGCAGGGCACCTGGTCTGCAGAAAAACTCCAAGAATCCTTCCAAAGTTTACAAAACTCTTGTTTATTTTCTTCTTGATGAGGTCAAAGAACACCTCTCCCCAGTTCAGATTTTTCTTATCCACCAGAGCTCCCATGAGACAGAGCTGATGTCTGGATATAGTATCATGGGCAGAGTGCTTTGCCAGCAGCACTTTCCCTACCACATCTGTCAGGAACCTGTATTCAACAGACAGATTCCTCTTGAATAGCTTGCTAGGGTTTCCCTCTGGATGACCCATCCTGGCAAATAGTTCAGAATATTCTTCTCCTGATAACTCAGGAATATCTTCTCCATTTCTCAGTCCAAAAACTTCTGTTAAAACTGTGGGGGTCAAGGGTACCTGATTTCCAGCAATATCCCGACTATTGTGTTGTTGTCTTGATTATGAGCAGTATACACCCACTCTTTGATTTCATCTGAAGCCAGCTTGATCCTGGTGGTCATGAGGGCAGTTAGATTCTGATCTTTGAACAAACCCAGTATGTCTTGGAAAATCTGGTCAGTGATGCTGAATGATTCTATATCAATATCAAAGCATGCATCAAACTTCATTGCGGCAAGAACTGCAACTGACACAGCCATTGTACCTGCAAAACTCAACAAACAAAACGAACAAGCGTAGAACTGTTTGGAGGGAAAGAAAATTCTTGCAGAGAAATCGAAAGCGCAAAAGAGAACGACGGCGAAAAATGAGTTTTATATTAGGGTTCGACGCAGAATTGGAAAGATCGTTGAACTCAGTTCGACGATCGGGGCTTCTAAAGGAATTTGAAGAGTCTTCAACATCGTCGATCTCCGTTCGACGATATTGGAGAGCGTCGAACTCCGTTCGACGATCGTTCAGATAACATAATCGTCGAGCGCCGTTCGACGATCGTTGACCGGAAGAGATAGTTCATACTATCTGAGAGGCGCTGAACTCAGTTCGACGATTTTGGAAATCGTCGATCTCCGTTCGACGATCTTGGGGTAAATCGTCGAGCGCAGTTCAGAGATCAGAAAAGTTCTAGACACTAAGAAGAATCAGAATGTTTGCCTAGTATTGGTCAATTTTTAGATTTCAAAATCTTGGAGATTATTTAAGACTTCCTGCATCTAACATTTCTAACTGGTTTAGGAAGAAGGTGCGTTTCTTTTCATCCAAAGGTTTGGTGAAAATATCTCCCCTTTGTATATCAGTTGAGATATATTGTAGTTCAATTTTATTTTTTTCAACATTATCTCTTAAGAAATGATGCCTAATCTCTATGTGTTTTGTCCTATTATGGAGGACTGGATTTTGAGCTATGGAAATAGCACTTGTGTTATCACAAAAGATTTTAGACTTCTCTAAGTTGTAACCATAGTCTAGGAGTTGGTTTTGAATCCACAATATTTGTGAGCAACAACTGCCTGCAGCCATATATTCAGCTTCAGCAGTTGAAGTTGACACAGATGTTTGTTTCTTACAAAACCAAGAGACAAGTCTGTCACCAAGGAACTGACAAGTTCCACTAGTGCTTTTCCTGTCAATTCTGCATCCAGCATAATCAGCATCTGAGAATCCAGTTAAATCAAATGCTGAATTTTTTGGATACCAGAGACCTAGATTTGGACAACTTTTAACATACCTGAGAATCCTCTTTACTAAAGTTAGGTGCGACTCTCTAGGGCTTACTTGGAACCTAGCACATATATATGTAGCAAACATTATATCTGGTCTACTAGCTGTAAGATACAGTAAAGAGCCAATCATTGCTCTATATGTTGTCTGATCAACAGGTTTCCCATGTTCATCAGCATCTAATACAGCATTGGTAGGCATGAGTGTTTTCATACAAGATGCCTCAGACATACCAAATTTCTTAAGCAGTTCATTTGCATATTTGGTTTGAGAAATAAAGATGCCTTCAGCATGTTGTTTGACTTGCAATCCTAGGAAGAAGGATAGCTCACCCATGCTACTCATCTCAAATTTAGAATGCATTAGGTTAGAAAACCTTCTGCACAATTTTGAGTCAGTAGAACCAAAAATGATATCGTCTACATAAATTTGTACTAGTAGGGTATGAGACTTATGAGTTCTAATAAAAAGAGTTTGGTCTACTCTACCCCTTATAAAACCATTTTCAAAGAGAAAACATGCTAAAGTCTCATACCATGCTCTAGGAGCTTGCTTGAGAACATATAATGCTTTATTTAATCTAAAAACATAATCATGATAAGTTGGAGAGATAAAACCTGGAGGTTGTCTGACATAAACTTTCTCTTTGATGTCTCCATTTAAGAAGATACTTTTGACATCCATCTGATATACTTTGAAGCCTTTGTGAGCTGCATAAGCTAGAAAAATCCTGATGACTTCCAATCTTGCAACTGGTGCAAAGGTCTGGTCGTAGTCAATTCCTTCTTCTTGAGAATATCCCTGAGCAACTAGCCTTGCCTTGTTCCTTATAATTACTTCTTGATCATCCAGTTTGTTTCTGAATACCCATTTTGTTCCAACAATGGAATGATCCTTAGGCTTTGACACTAGTTCCCATACTTTGTTCCTCTCAAATTGATGCAACTCCTCTTGCATTGCAGTGATCCAGTGTGGATCTTGCTCTGCATCTTGAATGGACTGAGATTCAATTTGAGATAGGAAGCAGGTGTGCAACAGGTTTTGGTTGACCTGATTTCTGGTTTGCACACCAGCTGAGATTTCTCCAATTATTTGGGAAATTGGATGGTCTCTTGATGTTACTAAATCAACAAGGGGTGTTGATTGTTCACCAACCTGTGTTGTTGTTTCCTCTTGTGGTACAACAACTGGCTCTTCAGGTTGTGCTTCAAAATGTTGATCATTTCCTTCATCTTCACTGCTTTCATCCTCTTGAGTAACCTGTAACCTGTTCAAGTCTTCAACTAGAGAATGTTCCTGCAAAGGTTCTATGGTAGAAGAATTCTTCTCCTTGAAAGACATGTTAGTTTCATCAAATGAAATGTGAACAGATTCCTCAATTTTCAAAGATGATTTGTTATAGACCCTATAGGCCTTGCTGATCATGGAGTATCCCAAAAACACTCCTTCATCAGCTTTGTCTTGAAATTTTGCTAAATATTTCTTGTCATTATTGTGAATGTAGCAAATACAATCAAATACTCTAAAATAGTCAACTTTAGGTTTCTTCCCTTTGAGTAATTCATAAGGAGTCTTTCCCTTTAATTTATGTATCAGACTTCTGTTCAACACATAGTTGGAGGTGTTCACTGCCTCTGCCCAAAAGGATAGAGGTAGATGAGCATCTGACAACAATATAGTGGCAGATTCAATAAGAGTTCTATTTTTCCTTTCAGCTACCCCATTTTGTTGAGAAGTTCTAGGAGCTGAGAAAATATGCCTGATCCCTTCACTCTGACAGAACTCTTGCATAAGAAGAGAATCAAACTCTGTCCCATGATCACTTCTGATCAGGGCAATGTGAGTATTAAACTCAATCTGTATCCATTTGAGAAACTCTGTCAGACACTTAAAGTTATCAGACTTCTTCCTTATAAAGAACACCCAAGTGAATCTAGAGAAGTCATCTACAATTACTAAAGTGTAGGATTTCCCTCCTAGGCTTTGTACTGTGATGGGTCCAAAAAGATCCATGTGTAACAGATACAATATCCTAGGTGAATCACTCTTATTAAGTGACTTAAAACTGTTTTTAGTTTGCTTGCCTAATTGACAAGCCCTGCAGAGTCCTTCCTTCTTGTAGGGGCCAGAAGGTAGTCCTCTAACAAGATTGTCCTTTGATAGCCTAGCAACAGTTCTAAGGTTTAGGTGTCCTAATCTCTTATGCCATAAAACATTTGGTTTACAGACTGAATTAAACAGACAGATATATACATTAGTTGAAAGAAAATCTACTAAGTAGATGTTACCTTTCCTTTTACCTGTCAACACTGTTGTGTTGTCCTCTGACTTGATTTTGCATAAGGCTTTGCTGAAGGTCACCTGGTAGCCTTCATCACACAGCTGACTGATGCTGATTAGGTTGTGCTTCAGTCATTCTACATAAGCTACCTTCTTGAAGGTTACTGAACCAATCTGGACTGCACCATATCCTTTAGTTTGTCCAAAGTTTGAATCACCAAAAATAACTTTGGGTCCAAGCGTGGCTCTGAAGGATGTGAGGTTGTCCTTATTCCCTGTCATGTGCTTAGAGCACCCACTATCCAAATACCATTGCTGGTTAGATGTTGGATAGGTCTTCACCTGCACATAAGACAATTCATTTGTTTTTGACCCAGTTTACCTTGGGCCTAGGTTGATAACCTCTAAATTCAGAAATGAAAGACATCCCAGGTTGACTCTTATATCCTTCAGGATGACATCTCCTTGGAGGTAGAATCCATTCAGTATAAGGGTTATAGATTTGGGATGAAGGACCCTTAGGATTCAATTTTGATTTGCCTTTGAAAAAGTTTCCAGAGCTCTGACCTCTGTTCGACGATCTTGGAGCTGCGTTCGACGATCTTGGGTCAGATCGTCGAGCTCCGTTCGACGGTCGACTATGGCTGAGGTCAGGTATATGAGATCGTCGACCTGCGTTCGACGACTTTG
This sequence comes from Platanthera guangdongensis, assembly GCA_039583875.1. Lineage (NCBI taxonomy): Eukaryota > Viridiplantae > Streptophyta > Magnoliopsida > Asparagales > Orchidaceae > Platanthera > Platanthera guangdongensis. The sequence goes on along the minus strand of CM077151.1, from coordinate 283,026,897 downwards.
GCTGAGATCGTCGATCTGCGTTCGACGATTTTTCCTGAGATCGTCGAGCTGCGTTCGGTGATCGTCGATCTTCATTCGGCGATCGTCGATCTATGTTCGACGATTTCTGCTGGGACTTAGTTTTCTGAGGCAGATCAGAATTTTTCCTAGCAACCTCTACAACTCCCTTTCCCTTGTCAGAAATAAACTTGATGGGAGTTGTTAGAACAATAGGTTGGCTGGATGAGGCACCCAAGCCCAGTGTACTGTTAAATCTAGAGTTCACTGTGCTTGTGATGTCCATCAACTTGATGCTTCTCCCATTAAGGGATTCTTCAAGCTTCTTGGCCTCAGAGAGCTCACTTTTCAGTGTAGCTATCTGTTACCTACAGTTCTCCAACTTCTGAGAGAGTTTGAGGTTTTCTGACTTTAAAACATTGTGTTCAGATAATTGATTTCTGAGAGAGATAATCTCTTTCTCAGACTTTAGCAGGTCTAAACACAGTGCTTTAAATTCAGATTTAAAATCTTCTGAACTAAAATCAAAAGAGTTAATTACCTGATCTTCTTCAGGTTGAGTCTCTGAGTCTGACTCTGACTACTCTTCCTCTGAATTGTGTTGTGAGACATTGATTGCCATCATGCAGAACTCCTTTTCTTCTGCATCATCCTCATCATCACTTGAGCTAGAAAAGGCTTCTGACTCCTCTTCTGTCTCACTCCAGGATTCAGCAACAAACCCATTCCTTGTATGCTTATTTTTGCTTGAAGAAGGTTTGCTATTGCCATTTCTTTTGGAGTCTTTCTCCTTCCTTCTTTCTTTCCTGTCCCTTCTGTCATTGTTCTTGTTCTCTGGGTAGTCAGGAACTATGTGCCCTGGTTTCCTGCAACCAAAGCAAATAATGTCTTTATTGTTGTTAATGGACTTGTCATACCTTGGCTTGTCCTGCTTCTTGTATGATCTTCTTCTGAAGTCCTTTCTGGCCATCTTGTAGAATCTTTTGGCCAACAAGCTGAGTAGTTCATCATTGCCTGTAGCTTTATCTTCAGGCAGATCCTCAGTTGCCTTAAAAGCTATGGTCTTCTCTTTCCTTGTGGCTGGTGAAGCAGCCTTCTGTTCTTCCTCTCTATTCTTGATGAGTAGCTCATAAGATTTGAGCTTACCCAGCAAAGCTTCAGTGGTGATCTCATTTACACTTCTGGCATCCTTAATTGGCCAGATTCTTGAATCCCAAGTGCTGGGGAAGCACATTAGGATCTTGTCATTAAGTTCTGTCAGAGAGATCTCTTTGTCCAATGTCCTTAGCTCACTGACAATTAGACTTAGTCTGTTGTACATATCTCCCACTGACTCAGTCTCTCCCTTCTTGAAATTCTCATATTGAGAGATGAGATGAGATCTTCTGTCTTTTCTCTCATCAGCTGAGCCTGAGACTATTTCTGAGAGCTTGTCTCAAATTTACTTGGCTGAATTGCATTCAGCTACCTTTTGAAATATGTCATCTGACATTGTCTGGGCTAGGATGTTCATAGCCTTGGCATCAGCTACTTTCCATTTTTTTATATCAGCATCTGTTCCTGATGGAGGTGAAACATCATTTGTACTTGTGCTCTCTGGGGGTCTTGGACACACTGTCAAAACAGAATTAAAAATATCTTCGTCAATATAATTCATGTAAAGTCTAATACTTGCCTTGCAAAGTGCAAACTTTGACAGATTGCACACTGGAGGTCTGGTGCTACCATAATCTTTGTTTTGGGCCATGATTTGTGCAAACAAAATCTAATAATAAAATACAAAAGAGAAACAGATCTAGTTTGGGATCTTTGGGTTCAGATACCAATTGACGATTTACCAATTAGATTTTGGGTTCAGAAATCAAATCGACGATTTACCCCAAGATCGTCGAACGGAGATCGACGATTTCCAAAATCGTCGAACTGAGTTCAGCGCCTCTCAGATAGTATGAACTATCTCTTCCGGTCAACGATCGTCGAACGGCGCTCGACGATTATGTTATCTGAACGATCGTCGAAGTTCGACGCTCTTCAATATCGTCGAACGGAGATCGACGATGTTGAAGACTCTTCAGATTCCTTTAGAAGCCCCGATCGTCGAACTGAGTTCAACGATCTTTCCAATTCTGCGTCGAACCCTAATATAAAACTCATTTTTCGCCGTCGTTCTATTTTGCGCTTTCGATTTCTCTGCAAGAATTTTCTTTCCCTCCAAACAGTTCTACGCTTGGTCGTTTTGTTTGTTGAGTTTTTGCAGGTACAATGACTGTGTCAGTTGCAGTTCTTGCCGCAATGAAGTTTGATGCATGCTTTGATATTGATATAGAATCATTCAGCACCACTGACCAGATTTTCCAAGACATACTGGGTTTGTTCAAATATCAGAATCTAACTGCCCTCATGACCACCAGGATCAAGCTGGCTTCAGATGAAATCAAAGAGTGAGTGTATACTGCTCATAATCAAGACAACAACACAATAGTCGGGTCTATTGCTGGAAATCAGGTACCCTTGACCCCCACAGTTTTAACATAAGTTTTTGGACTGAGAAATGAAGAAGATATTGCTGAGTTATCAGGAGAAGAATATTCTGAACTACTTGCCAGGATGGGTCATCCAGAGGGAAACCCTAGCAAGCTATTCAAAAGGAATCTGTCTGTTGAATACAGGTTCCTGACAGATGTGGTAGGGAAAGTACTGCTGACAAAGCACTCAGCTCATGATACTATATCCAGACATCAGCTCTGTCTCATGTGAGCTCTGGTGGATAAGAAAAGTTTGAACTGGGGAGAGGTTTTCTTTGACCTCATCAAGAAGAAAATAAACAAGAGTTTTGTTAACTTTGGAAGAATTCTTGGAGTTTTCCTGCAGACCAGATGCCCTGCCTTGCTGGTCTCCTCTGGAGTTCACATAAATGCCTCCAAGAGACTAACCTGTGCCCTCTTTGGCAAGTGGGACAGGCAAATAAGCAAGCCTAGCAGGCCCTCCTCCAGTGCTCCTTCAGGCACAAGGACTCCAAGAGTCACTCTCCCACAGGTCTCTGCTCCTGCAGATGACCTGGCTGCTGCTGTTGCTGCCTCTCCTCCTCCTCCAATTCCATCCCCTCCCTTACCATCCACCATTCCAGCTGCATCCACCATTACCATATCCAGCCCATCTCCAACATCAACTCCATCTACAGAACCCATTCTACCTCCACCAGCAGACCAATTCCAACCACTATTCTCCTACCCTCCACCAGATATCACATCATCACCATCCATTCCATCCTTCACTCTTCTGGATGATTCCTTCATGGATGATTCCCCCTCATCTCTTCCTGCATTACCTTCCTCCTCCACTTCATTCCAAGACCTCCTACACCACATCATTGATCAACCAACATTCACTCCATCCATATCCATCCCCTTGTCCTTCATATCCACCATCCCAACACCTCAGCCATCCATACCACCACTCTCCAGCCCTCCACTTCCAGTATCTTCAGCTACTCCTATTCCATCTACCTCTGCTCCAGCTGTTGAGCAAGTAGACCTCTCAGCCCTAGCTGACAGGCTGTATGAGCTGATTGCCCCCAGGCTCTCTCTACTATTGGAGACCTCCTTGGCTCCTCTACACCTGTCAGTGGCAGCTCTCTCTGCCAGGCTTTCCTCCCTCCTTCCTCAGGCAGCACCTCCAGCAGTGTGCCTTGATTCAGATGTATCTGCATCTAGGCAGGGGGAGATGCCATATGAAGAGACTCTTCATGCTGTTGCTGCTGCTGTTTCTGTGACTGCTGCTCCTCCTCTTGCTGCTGCTGCTGCTGCTGCTGCTGTGCCTCCTACTGCAGTTCTTGCAATAGACCTAAGGTCTTTGCTTTCTGCTTTTGATTCTGCCTTCTATAGCTGTCTGCCAGAGAGTAATGCTGTCCAGCTCCCAGAAGACCTATACAAGGCACTGGTGCCTTTCTCTTGCTGTGACCCTAGCATTATCTCTTCTTTTGTACATTCAGTAATTGCTGCTACTGAAGATGTTGCTGCTGCTGCTGCTGTTGAAGAAAGGACTGACTTTGCTTCTGAAAATAGTGATGCTGCTGCTGTACATATTCTTGCTGCTACTGAAGTTCCAACTGCTTCTGATGAGCCAATATCCAAGGATCTTCTGATGACAGAGGCCACTGAAATTGAGCCTGCTGCAATTTTTGATGATGCTTCTGCTACTGTCAGTGAAGTTGTTGCTGCTATCAACTCTCCAGTTTCTGTTGTTGATAGTGAATCTGCTGTTTCTGCTGTAAGTGAGACTGTTACTTCTGCTTCACCTCCTTCATCTGCTGCTGTCTCTGCTGCTGTCCCTGCTGCTGCTATCTCACCTTTTGCCTCATCTGCTGCTGTTCAACTGAAGAAAGATCTTATGAAGAAAATATATGCTTTATATGATGATCAGAGTTCTGAATCTGATGAATTCAAAACAGACTCTGATGACTCATCTGCTACCATTGCCAGGAAAAGGAAGGCAAGAAGCAAGACAATGAAAAGAGTTCCTCCTGCTAAAGTCAAGGATAACAATGATATTCCTTATTATATCCTTCATAATTGTCCCATCACTGAACATTGGCTGCAGTTTTCCAAGAACCAGCTGAAAGCCATGAAGAAAAAGAGAAGATATGAGAATGGCTCTTCCCAATTCCAGCACCCTCATCCTCCTCCACCACCTCCTCCTGATGCAGGTGCAGGTGGAAGCTCTGCAAGTCAACCCCCAGCTAGAAGCCAGGCTCCCTATCAACCTCATGTCAGATCCTATCAAAGGGAAAGCCAATCCCGGGGTTCATATTCTAGGAGAGGAGGATACAGGGACAATCAGAGAGATATACAAGTATATTCCAAAGGGTATTCCAGGCAGCACCCATATTCTAGGGGAGGACATGTTTCATCTGATACATCATCAGGTCCTTTCCCATACAAGCTAAAAGAGACTGTGTCTGCCAGGCCGCCTCAAGACAATCCTTCCAACAGGTATGAGCCACCTGTACCTTTTGAGGACCCTGAAAATAACCCAGCTGCTTGGACTGCCAGGTTAAAAGAATTGGCCGCACTGGATCAGATTAAGAAGGCCAGAGATCAAGGATTGGATACCTCCAACATTTCTACAATGTCTGAGCAAAGACAAAAAGAACTAGAGAAATATGGCTCCAGTAAATTCTTTGATGCTGAGAGATATATGAAATTGCATCCTGCTGCTGTGGTTCCCAGGCCTACAAAGCAAACTTATTTGGGTGCAGCAGATGACACCAGGTCCAACAAAGAAGCCCTAAACCCTAACAGAGAAATTAAAATGGTTAAAGGCAAAGAGAAGAAGTGACATTGTAAGGTGACAGTTTCTGTGAATTCTGATTATTATCTGGATGATATATATATATCTCTGTGTTTCTGCTTGTCTAGCTGTTGTTCTTCTGCTTAATACTTGTATGTTGTTATTTGATTTTTCCAAAGTCTGTAAATAGTAATCCTAACCCAAATAGGGGGAGATTGTTAGAACACTCTATTATTAATTTGGGTCAGGATCACTATGTCTATAGGAATCTTTGCTTGACCTCCTGTATAGCTTAAAAGGTCAGTTAGAATTGAGTCTAAGAGTTAGAAGTCTAGGTTTGGAAGCTGCCCTGAAGTTCAAGTTTTTCTGTCTGGAGACTAAGTCTGATCGTCGAGCTCAGCACGACGATTCGTCGAACTCCGATCGACGATCGTCTAGCTCAACTTCGACAGATCGTCGAACTCCATTCGACGATCGCTGAGCTCAACTTCATAATATCGTCGAACTCCATTCGACGATCGGTGAGCTCAGGTCGACGATCTTGACTCTGCCTTGGATCTTTATCTCTGAGCTCAGTTCGACGATCTTTGAGCTCAGATCGACGATTATCTTGCTGCTGTGTGTTTTCAGATCGCTGAGCTCAGCTCGACGATAGCAGAGCTCAGTTCGACGATTTCAGATAACTTCCAGAATTCAAATTCAAATCAGTTAGGAGTTATTCTGCAATTAATTCAGAGATTTGCTAGCCGTTTTCATTCAATTCTGGACCAAGTTTCAAGTGATTTTTAAAGGAATGTCTCTGTGGACTTTCCTCCAGAAGAGATTATGCAATTAAGGATGCAATCAATGCAGACCAACGACAATACTTGACAGAGAATAATATTCTATTCTGTACCAGAGAATAAAAGACAGGATTTTTGAATCTCTCACAACAGAGCACACACAATACAGATTACAGAGACAACCTCAAAAATCTTCTGTCTAAAAGAATTCTGAAGAACACTCATCCAAGGAGATCAAGTTTTCTCAAATCTTCAGATCTCTGTAGTTTTCAAAATCATCCTTCTAGATATGATACTGTAAAGACTTGAGAATGTATTGCATATGTGCGAATACAAGACCTTAAGAGGTCTAAGGTGGGACCTAGAACAACGACGTGCGTCTATCTAGGTAGTGCAAAAGATAGTGCAGCCGACAGATTTCTCGATCTATCCACGAATATCGTGATAGAGTCTAGATATGCTATTTTCTTTGAACAAAAATTTATTAAAGATCATGACTTAACCGTATTCGGGTATACTGACGTGATTGCAGAATCTGCTGTATAACCTGAAGCTGGACCCTCTGACACTGCTCCCCAACCTCTAAAGGTGGAACTTGTTTCTGTTAGAGCGTCTACAAGAGATAGAATCCCTGAAAATTTTGGTAAGAATTTTGTCACATACCACTTAGATGATGATCCATTCTCCTATCAGGAAGTGTAGAAATGGAGAAAGCCAACCTTGTATATATGTCAACTTGGTACAAATACAAAGAATGAGTACAAATATATAGATGGAAGAAATAGAGAGAAAAGTCCTATACACAATGTGAGACTAAAGAGAGGAGAGAAAAACAATAAATGCTATAAAATGGGCTTAGTTTAAATGGGCTTTTCTAACACTCCCCCGCAAGCTGGAGCGTATAGGTCATATGCACCCAGCTTGGACAAACACTGGTAGAACAGGGTACTTGATAAGGCCTTTGTGAGGATGTCGACAACTTGATCAGTTCCTGGAACATGCTTCAATTCAAGTTTCTTCAATTGAACCTTCTCACGAACAAAGTGACAGTCAACTTCGATATGTTTTGTGCGCTCATGAAACACCGGATTCTTTGCTATGTGTATGGAGGCTTGACTATCACAAAATAGAACAACAGAGGAGGGAAGTTTTACTCCCAGGTCAGTAAGGAGACTTTCAAGCCATGTGAGTTCTGAGACAACCGAGGCCATCGATCGGTATTCAGCTTCTGCAGAGGAACGGACTACCACAACTTGTTTCTTACTTTTCCATGTAATAAGATGACCACCAAAATAAGTACAGAACCCACTTGTTGACCTCCGATCGTCCAGAGAACCCGCATAATCGGCATCAGAATAGGCAACCAATGCGGGAGCAGAGTCGGAGGTTTTGTAAGCCAGCCCTTGACCCAGAGCTCCCTTAAGGTATCAGAGAATCCGTTCAACCGCCTGGAGATGAGAAGCCCGGGGGGCATGCATGAACCGACTGACAACCCCAACTGCAAACGATATATCCGGTCTCGTGACCGTTAGATAGATCAACTTTCCCACAAGGCGTCAATAGTATTCCGGATTCGGAAGCAGCAAATCGTCATCCGAAGCATGAGCGCACAGTTTGTGATTTGCCTCCATCGGGGTACAAGCTGGCTTGCAACCAGACTGACCAGCATCTTTGAGAAGATCGAGACAGTACTTTCGTTGGGAGAGCACCAACCCGTCCGGCCGCCGTGCGATCTCGAGACCAAGGAAGTAGCGAATGTTCCCCATGTCTTTAGTCTGAAAAACAGTGCTCAGATGTTGTTTGACCTCTTGAATCCCCTTTGAGTCATCTCCAGTGAGAAGGATGTCATCAACATAAACCAACAGAAGGACGGTGCCAGTGACCCGGTGTCGGGTAAAAAAGGAGAAATCTTTAGAACTCCGAGTGAACCCCATGTCTCGAACCAGCTTGCTGAACTTGTCAAACCATGCCCGAGGGGACTGTTTGAGACCATAAATGGACTTTTTGAGAAGACATACCCGAGACTCCCCCGTGGTCTCAAACCCGGGCGGTTGGCGCATGTAGAAGGTTTCCTGAAGGTCGTCATTCAAAAAGGCGTTCTTGATATCGAGCTGATGAAGGGGCCAGTGGCGGTGCACCGCGACGGAGAGAAGAACGCGGACAGTGTTGAGCTTGTCCACCGGAGAGAAGATTTCCTCATAGTCGAGGCCCTCCTGTTGTGTGAAGCCACAGGCCACAAGACGGGCCTTCAGTCGGGCAATAGTGCCATCCAGAGCATGCTTGATGACGAACACCCATTTATACCCAACAGGGTGCTGACCGTGAGGTAAGGGAACCAAGACCCAGGTCTGGTTGGCCCAGAGGGCCGTCATTTCTTCGTCCATGGCAGCCCGCCAGCCAGGATGGTGAAGCGCCTCCTGCAAAGAGTTAGAGACCGAAACAGAGGATAATGAGGTGACAAAGTGAAGAAGAGATGGAGAGAGGCGATGAAGAGAGACGTAATTTGCCATTGGATGAGCGGTAGAGGCGGGAGCCGGAGCAGCAGGGAGCAGAGCACCAGAGGTCGAAGCCGACTGCAGAGGGACAACGGGATGAGGAGAGTGACGAGAATAGACCCGGATAACCGGTGGTGGTGGACGGACAGGAGGTTGGGAAGGAGGAGAGGAGTGAGGAGTGAGGAGCAGGAATGACAGGACGAACGACGGGATCTGGACTCGGTGCGACATCCAGATCAGGGAAGAATGGAATATCTTCACGGAAAATCACGTCAGCCGAGACAGTAACCTTGCGGGTAGCAGGCGAATAACATACATAACCCTTTTGAGTGCGCGAGTAGCCCACAAAGATATGCTTGGCGGCACGAGGATCCAACTTGTCCGTGGATGGACCAAGGTGGTGAACGTAACAGGTACACCCAAACACCCGTGGAGGAACGGAAAAAGCCGGAGTAGTGGGAAAGAGGAGACTGAAGGGAGTAGCATACTGGAGAACGAAAGAAGGGATGCGGTTGATGAGAAAGCAAGCCGTGAAGAGCGCATAGTTCCAGTATGGTTTGGGAACACGCATTTGAAGCATAAGGGAGCGAGCGACATCAAGAAGGTGACGATTCTTGCGTTCAGCGACACCATTCTGTTGTGGTGTGTACGGACACGAGGTTTGGTGAAGAATGCCGAACTCAGAGCAGAGAGTGGCGAAGGTATGACTGGTGTACTCCCGCGCATTGTCCGTACGAATAGTATGAATGAGCGCAGAGAACTGAGTGCGAGTCTCAAGTATGAAAGCCCGGAAGACGCGGGGAAGTTCAGAGCGATCCCGGAGGAGATATAACCACGTCATTCGAGAGTAATCATCAATAAAAGTAAGAAAATACCGATAGCCAGAGATACTAGTAAATTTGTACGGACCCCAGATATCGGAGTGTACCAAAATAAAAGGAGCGGAGCTCCGAGTACAATGAGAAGTGAACGATGAACGAGGCTGTTTGCCCAAAATACATGTGTCGCAGCGAAAAGCAAGAAGAGAAACATCTGGAAGAGTCTTCCGGAGGACTGGAAGAGGAGCGTGACCCAGACGGCGATGCCAATCCGAAGAGGAGATAGATGCGAGGACAGTGGGAGAGTCGTCAAGAAGATAGAGCCCATTCTGCAGCCGTCCTCTACCAATGATAGTCCGCGTCTGCTGATCCTGTATGAGAAAAGAAGAAGAAATAAATGTCACGGAGTAATTAGAATCAGTAGTAATGCGACCAACAGACAGTAAATTGAAAGGAGAGCCCGGAACATGTAGAGCTGAGCGCAGAAGGAGAGAAGGAGTGAGGGAAATATCAGCACATCCAGAGACGAGAACCGATGCCCCATTAGCGACAGTAATGTACTTCGGGTGAGGTGAAGACAAGTACTGAGGCGACCTAACAGAGGTGATATGATGAGTGGCACCAGAATCAAGGATCCATCGCGGGCCAGAGGATTGGCAGACGATACCTTCATTGGAGATGGAGGCAGCAGAGGCAACCGAGGCAGGCGGGCGGCTAAGCAGGCCATGAAGATGCTGGAGCTGAAGACGAACCTCGTCGAGATCAGTACGAGGGGAAGCAGAATCGGTAGTAGCAGTAGAGGCCCGCGGACGAGGAGGTCGCCCATGTTTGCGATAGCACGTGGCTTCAAGATGCCATCTTTACCGCAGAACGAGCACTTAGGCCGAGACCGGCCACCCCGACCCCGGCCGCGAGAATCAGAGCGGCCTCCACGGGCAGAAAAGGGGAGAGGCAATAAGGGAGCGGGTGCCTGTTGAACAAGGGCCGGAGAAGGAAGTCCGGGCACATCCGGAGGCGGGGAGACTTTGAGAAGCATCGAGCACATATCAGAGAAAGATGGTGTAACAGTAGAGGAGAGGATGTGAGCCCGGACACTGTGAAGATGAGGCGGGACCCGGGCCATCATCATGACGATACCTACAGCTTCCTTTTGGGTACGTTGAGCAGCAAGATCTAAAGTAGGAGGCTGATGGTGGATCCAAGCCTCAACCAGAGACCGAGCCTGAGCAACAAATGACGTCAGGTCGGTCGCGCCACTGCTATCAAGGGCCTGGAGAGTAGTGATGATGTCATACAGGTGGTGGAGACTATCCTTGCCAGAGTAGAGGGTGTGGAGCTCGTCCCACATGCCTTTGGCCGTCTCATGGTACATGGCCAGGCGATAAAATTCGCCATCAAGAGAGTTAAGAAGCCAAGTCTGCACACGACCATCATTGCGTAACCATTCCTCAGTAGGGGTACCGATAACGGCCTGAGTCAAGTGATGAAGGAACCCCTTTGACTGCAGGACACGACGAACAGAGTGTGCCCATTCCACAAAGTTTTTCTTGCCAGTGAGAGAAATTGTAGTAATCCGAAGCTCGTCGCGGACTTCCTGGAGAGAGGCCGGGCGGTCAGGAGGAGGAACTGCCGTGCCAACAGAGTCCGCAGATGTAGCCATGGACGCGACCTGGAGGAGAGGAAGCGGGCAGAGACAGCGGACTGGATGAGGCCGCGGCGAGCTGGAGGAGGCCGCGGCGAGTACAGACACGCTCAGCAAGGAGCGGGCTATGAGAGGCCGCGGCGGACTGGATGAGGCCGAGGCGGACTGGACCAGACCGCGGCGAACTGGAGCCGGCCGTGGCAAGTAGAGCACAACAGGTGGCCGAGAAGAGAGGGCAGGCCGGTGGAGCTCGGCAAGTCGCGGGAGCTTGGCAAGTCGCGGCGACTAGAGGGCGACCGCAGAGGGCTGGACCAGTCCGCAAGACGGAAATCGCAGAGAGAAGCGAGCCCGCGGCGGACAGGAAAAGAAGTCCGCCAGAAGAGGAAGGAGAGCAGCCGCAGGCAGGAGAGAAGCGCAGACAGAAGGAGGCCGCCGAGCTCACGACGGACAAAAAAAGGCAAGAAGAGGAGGCGAATACCGAGCTCGCAGCGGACAGAAGGAGACCACGGAGCTAGGGAGCGAGTTCGCCGAGCTCGCGTCGGACAAGAAGAGGCCGCAACGGACTATGGGAAGCAGTGGACCCCACAGATCAGAGAGAGAGGGCTATAAAGAAGGACCAGAAGAGGAGGGAAGATGAGTGGTTCCACGGGAGGAGAGGGAGCGGTTTGGACAAAGGCAGGCCGCAGGGGCAATGCGACTAGGAGGCGCGGACACACACACTCAGGCCGCGGAAACCGCAGGCCGCTGGGCGGATAGGACTGTGAGTTCCCAGGAGACCGCAGGCCGCTGGGTGGATAGAACTCGGAATCCGCAGGAGACCGGAACATGGCTCTGATACCATGTAGAAATGAAGAAAGCCAACCTTGTATATATGTCCACTTGGTACAAATACAAAGAATGAGTACAAATATATAGATGAGAGAAAGAGAGAGAAAAGTCCTATAAACAATGTTGTACTAAAAAGAGGAGAGAAAAACAATAAATGCTATATAATGGGCTTAGTTTAAATGAGCTTTTCTAACATGAAACAATGAGATCTAGAGATTCGTTAATGTGGGTAAAAGTTATCGATGATGAAATGGACTCAATGCTACAAAACAATACTTGACATCTAGTTGACCTGTTGAAAGAAGCTAAAGTACTAGGATGCAAGTGAGTGTTGAAAAATAAATTACATAGTGATTAATCTATAACCATATATAAAGCATAATTAGTAGCTAAAAGTTATAAATAGTATGGGGATTTAACTACTTTGACGTCTATTCACCTGCGTGTCAACTGTCGACTATTAGGATTCTTCTTGCCTTAGCTTTTATTGAGAACTTTATAGTTCATCAGATTGATGTGAATACAACGTTCTTGAATGAAGAGTTTGACGAGTAGATCTACATGACACAACCTGAAAGTTTTGTGCAGAAAGATCTAAAATAGAAAGTGTGCAAAATAGACAAATCAATCTATGAGCTTAAACAATCGTCTAAGATGTGTCACATAAAAATTGATCAAGTGGTAAAAAGCATTGGATTTCAGTCAAGTCTCTCAGACAAGTGTCTCTATCACTGCTCAATGTCAAATAAAACAGTCATCATATGCTTGTATGTGGATGACATGTTGATTCTGAGATTGGATCGTGCTGCAGTTAGCGATATTGAATCCATTCTCGCAGAAGCATTTGATATGAAAGAGCTTGGTCCCGTGGATACCATGTTAGGTATGAAAGTTAAAGTTAACAAGAGTCGAGTTACATTTAGCCAGACTCATTATATAGAACAACTTCTTTCTACCTGAGGATATAAAGACTATATGCTAGTTGAGACACCGCTTGATCATAATGTTAAGTTGAGTTATAATGAAGAGACCAAAATTGATCAAGTAAAATATTCCAAAATAATTGGTAGTCTCATGTACGCCGCAAGTTGTACAAGACCAGATATTGTCTTCTCGGTTGGCATGCTGAGCCGTTTTAGTAGTAGTCCAGGCAAAGAGCATTGTGATGCCCTAGATAGGCTGATGCGTTACCTGAAAGGTACTAAAGATCATACTATGTGCTACACTTGTTATCCTCCTACAGTGAATGGATTCTCTAACGCCTCGTAGTGTTCAGAAGTTGGGAACAACAAGTCTATCAGTGGATATATATTCATGTTGGGTGAAGCTGCTATTACTTGAAAATTCAAAAGACAGACTTGTATAGCTTTGTCATCTATGAAAGCCGAGTTGTTTATCTTAGCTTCAGCTGGTGAAGAGACAGACTGGATCAGATACTTGATCTTAGATATACCCTTGTTTAAGTTACAAGTCAACTCGTTGAACTTGTATTGTGATAATCAAACATCAGTTCAAGTCGTTAAAAATGTCATCTATAATATTAAGAGGAGTCATGTACGACTGAGAGATGATTTGTTGAATTATCTAAAAGAACAAAGCGTTATCACTTTGATCGATGTGCGATCGAAGAATAACCTAGCTGATCCATTGACGAATGGAATGTCTAAAGACCAGTTAATCAAAACAGTTGGGGAAATGTGACTCAAGGCAATTTAAGTTCAGCCTTAGTTCAAGTTTAAGCAATTCAGTTCAGCCTTAGTTCAAATATTTTGATTCTTCCCATTTCCTTTGTCAAAGCAAGCGTGTTGTGCTCCTCTGATATTCGGGGTTGCTTAATACGAATCTGATAAATTGTTTTATTCCACATCTGATGTTAACAACTTCATTATGATTCATCTTTCTTGTCTTGGAGGCAAGGTTGTCAGGATCACGATCCGGATCATAGGATCTTACGATCCGAACCTACTATCTGTTCCGATCCTACCTCAAAATGATCTCATCTAGGATCTCGATTCTGACAACCTTGCTTGGATGAGAGTGTTATTCCAAACTAGATAACACGATCTGACTTGGTTTGACTTTTCTATTGTTAATTGGTTTCATTTCAAACTTGATTAGTTCTAGTTAACTTTAAAAGAGCAGTAATCGTGACAAACCATATATGAACACAAATATAACCGCAGTGTTCAAAAGTCTGTAAATTATTTCACTTGAAAACATATAACGGATTCTGAGGTCGATCTATAATACTCTGTTAAGTTATCCTCCAACTAATAATAACAATAATTAAAAACTACGTTCTTACAGTAGAACTAGATATTTGTACATTTTCAAAAGGGATAGAATTCATTCTAAAATGAAATTCTCTGTTGGAAATTACAGACTGCTGATATAGGAGGAGCACTGGTAGGCTGAGATCCCGATCATGATGATCTCTAGATTGTAACAGTTAGCATATTAGTTGATTTCCTTTTGGTATCTCTATTTCAGAGCACTGTTTAGTTTTTTATTTTTTCACTTGTTTGTTTGGACAATTCATTGCTCTCTGTTTGATTTGGGACGCTAGGCGTACAGAGTCTGTCCTGATTGTATCTGAGACATGCTGTGATGTGGCTGAGCTTTCTCTCTGTTTGTGAGTGCATATTATTTTTCTTGTTAAGTCTAATATGTTTAAACAGGTGCTGGACACGGTTGTCAATGATTCACGTTTGACTGAACATTGCACAAACCACCCCCTCTTTTAACGTCGAGTTTACGACGGACATGGGAGGAAATTGTTAGATATATTGTGTTTATGTCCGCGCGTATCGAGTCCCACTCGGAATGAATTATTGGGTTCGTGTCGGTCTAGGGCTAGGCTCTATGCTGGAGGTGCTATATATACCTATTCTAAACTTGATAGAGCTATGTAGAATACTTTGAGCGGAGCTAAGTAATAAAAGCTAATTAATAAAAAAATTAATTACAGTCAATCACAATCAAGAGAATAAAAGCTAAGTAATAAAATGTAATATCCCCCCCTCAAGTTGGGCTGTGAATATTCAGAAGACCAAACATGAAAAGTAAGGCACGATAGGAGAAGGATGCAAAGCCTTTGTAAAGGAATCAACAAGTTGAGTCGAAGAAGAAACTGAAAGTAAGTGAATGAGACCTTGCAAAATCTTTTCTCTCACAACACGACAATCCAATTCAATATGCTTAGTCCTTTTATGAAAAGTTAAATTATGAGCTAAAGTGATTGCAGAATTACTGACACATTAAACATTTGCAGGAGATGGAGAAACTAAGAGTCATTGAATTTCGCAAACAAGGGAGGCAAGAGCTCTGTATTTAGCTTCACATGAGGATCGTGAAACAATGGACTATTTCTTGGATTTCAGGAAACAAGAGAGGTTCCAATAAAAACACAATAACCTATAATCGATCGTCTAGAATCAATGCAACTGTCCCAATCTGAATCAGCAAATCCTGATATATTGAGATCAGATGCACTAGAAAAGAACAAGCCAATAGCTGGCGCACCTTTGAGATATCGTAAAATTTTGATTGCAACATTATAATGGACTTGCATTGGATTGGAAACGAATTGACTAAGTTGTTGGACGACAAAACAAATATCAGGATGTGTGGTAGTGACGTACAATAGTCGTCTAATGAGTCTCTTATACGAGGAAGGGTCAGTGTAAGGAACTCATTGAACAGATTGCAATTTAAGGGAGGGATCCATGGGTGTAGAGGCTGGTTTAACAACAAGTAAACCACTATCTTCAAGAAATTCTGAAGCATATTTACGCTGATTAACCATTATGCCTTTTGCTAATCTGGATATTTCTAAACCCAAAAAAAATGCAATGTACCCAGATCTTTAATCTTGAACTGTTCATAAAGAGATTTCTTAACAATTTCAAACTCTGAATGACAATTTTCGGGTAGAATTATGTTATAAACATAAACTAATATAGCGGTGATCTTAGAATCAATAGATTTAAGGAAGAGAGAATGGTCAACTGAAGATTGTCGATAACTAAGCAATGTTAAGTCTGTAAAAAGCTTATTTGAGCACATGTATGGACTTCAATAATCTGCAAACAGTGTTGGAAATAGTAGAGGAATATCCCGGGGTTAAGTCCATGAAAACTTCTTCATGAAGGCCTTCATGTATAAATGCATTATTAACATTAAGTAGTTCTAAGAACCATCCTTTATTTGCAGCAATGGTGAGTAGTACCCGGATAGTGGGTATTTTTGCCACTGGTGAATATGTGTCAAAGTAATCAACGTCTTCCATTTAGTTAAATCCTTTAGCTATGAGGTGAGCTCTGCATTGCTCGATAGATCCATCAGCTTGGAATTTTATTTTGTGGACTCATTTACAACCAATGGATTTCGCTCTAAATCAGAAATTTCAGTTTCCATGGCCTTTTTCCAGCAATCGAGTTTCCGGGCTTGTGTGTAAGTTGTTGGGTCAGTTGTGGTACAAATGTTCAAACAAAAATTTTTGTATGATGCAGAGCAATGATCATAAGAAATGACAGAAGATAAAGAATAAGTAGAACTGTTAGTTGTGGTGATATGATTGGAAGTGTTGTCCAGAAGACTACAATGATGATCTTGGAGATAATATGGTTTCAGACGCAATTGAAATGGTTTATTTTCAGGAGAATTGGTGGATGATGTAGACAGCAAAGATGTGTAGTATGGGGAGGCAATTATGCATTCTGTTCTAAAACAGTAACATCCATAGGAGTCAAATTAACCTGAGTATAATAAGTAGGAGGAGGAATTTTATCTGAAAAGGCAAATAGTTCTGTTGAACTGGGGATGGTTGCTCTGTTGAAAAAGGAAAAATAGTTTCATAGAAGATAACATTATGGGATAGAAAGGTTTCTTAATTTGGAAGTAATGTCATAAAGAAGATATCCTTTAGTACCTTCTTTATATCATAGAAAAACAGTTTTACAGGCTCTTGGAGAGAATTTGTGTCGTGTGCCGTGAGAGTGCTAGCATAAGCTAAGCAACCAAAAACTCAAGATGCTCATAAGAAGGTATGGATTTGTAAAGTAATTCAAATGGTGTTCGATTTTGAAGCAAGAGTGTGAGGAGTTTGTTTATAAGGTGTATGAAATGGGTGATAGCATAATACTATAACTATAGATGAAGTTTGGCTTGAATTGAAAGTGCTCGGGCCACATTCAGGATGTGTTGGTGTTTGCGTTCAACAATACCATTTTGTTGAAGAGTTTTAACACAGGTAGTTTGATGTATAATCCCATTGCGTCTTTAAAATTCATGCATAGAAAACTCCAAACCATTATTGCTTCTAATAGTTTTAAGTTGAGAATTAAATTGAGTTTCTATGAAAACAATGAAATCTTTCAAATGTTGTTGTGTTTCACTCTTAGCTTTCATCAGTATCAACCAAGTGAAATGGGAAAAATCATCAACAATGCTTAAGAAATACTGATGACTATGAATTGAAGTAGGACAAGGCCCCCATATATCAACATGTAAGATATCAAAAATTTTATGTGAAAATGAATTACTATAAATATATGGTAGGTTTTTTTTGTTTAGCATAATGACGTACATCACAAGGAAAAACAGAAGGGTGATTAATGACAAATGTTTAGACAAAAGTTTAAGAGTGGTAAAAGAAACATGCCCAAATATATTATGCCAAATCTCAGGAGAAATGATAGCAGTTGAACTCTGAGCATGACGGGTGGTCAAAGCTGTTGAAGATGTGAGAATGAAGAGGCCCTCTTGTTGTTTAGTTGAACCAATCGTCCTGTTGGTGGAAATCTGCTTGATAGAACAATAAGTATTGTGAAAGGCAAGAAAACATTTAAGTGTTTGCACAAGTTTTGTCACTGAAATCAAGTTGGCATGAAAATGAGAACATATAAAGCATTCAAAAGAGTAAGAGAAGGAGAGAGTGAAACATGGCCAGAGATATTTATTGTGGTTTTAGAACTGTCAGGCATAATGATGGAAATAGAAGGAATATAATGGTAATTCAAAAAATTGAGAAGATTAATTGTAATGTGGTTAGTTGCTCCTGTATCAACAAGCCATTGATAGCTATGACTACCTGGAGGAGATGAGCCAGAATGCAGAGGATTGTCATAAATGATATTGGAGACTGCAGTGCTAGAAGTGGTTTGAATTTGATTGCTGGAACAGACTTTGTCCAAGGAACTGACTTTGTTCTGCTGTAGAAGAGCAAGTATGCTGTGATACTGCTCCAGAGTGAATGAATTGTTTAAAACAGAATCAGACAGGGTCTCGCCAGTAGACAAATTGTTGATGTTCTTTTCAATTTCACTTTTGTATCATGGAGGAAAACCATGTAAAGAGTAGCATGAGTCAATGATGTGATCTGTTTTACCATTGAGTGTAAATTCATTGTCCTCGTCCAGAACCAAATAATTCTTATTTCCATGACCATGTCTTCGAGCAGAATTGAATTTAGGATTTCAATTAGAAGTCGTAGAACCTTTATCAATATTTCCAGCAAAGGTAGACACATTTGTCAGAGAAGGAGAGAAAACCAGATGGAATTGTCGCTCTTCTTGTAAAATGAGGGAGAAAGCTTTATTGACCTTCGACAAAGGATCAAGAAGCATAATCTGAGACCTAACAGAAGAATATCTTACATTGAGTCCTTTCAGAAATCAGATCAAATAATCTTGATCTTTATATGTGCGAATCCGTTGAACACCACAACAAGAACATGGTATTTAACATTGACAGGAGAGCAAAAGTTTAAACATCTTCAATTCATCCCATAAACCCTTTAATTTGGTAAAATACTCGGAAACAGAAGAATCGCCTTGCTGAAGACGAAACAGATCTTCTTGAAGGTCTGAAATGTGAAAAATATCTCCCCGTGAAAAGCGATCTTTAAGATCTTTCCAAAATTCAAATGCATTGTCGATCCAGAGAATGGATTGTAAAATGCTATCAATGATAGATTTGTGTAGCCAAGATAGAACCATGACGTTACAACGTTCCCATGAAGAATAAAGAGGATTTGTAGGAAGAAGCGGTTGAATACTACTGTCAACAAATCGAAGCTTGTTTTTCAAAAGGAAGGCAAATTTCATAACACGAGCCCATGAGTGATAATTCCGCCCATCAAGAAGCGAGAAACCAAGATCAGCGAAGGATTTTCATTGACAAAAAGATAGAACAGATTCGCCGGATTAGTAAGATAATCAGAATATGAACTTTGATCGGCAGAGAAAGCCATTGAAAAGAAAACACAAGAGAAAGACGAAAGATCTCGATCAGAAAGAGTTATTACTCTGATACCATCTTACCAATCGAGATTCAATGTTAAAAATGAAATTAGCAACAACCTTCATTCAAACTTCAAAAACAGAACAATGTTTCTTACCAACAAAGAAGCACATATCACTTCTTATTATTAGGGATCTTTATGTGGGACCCATACAAAACAAAAATTGATTATAGTCAATTACAATTAAGAGAAAAAAAAGCTAAGTAATAAAAGGTAATATTTGTGATGTGATATCAGAAGGTTAAACTGAAAGAAGCAAGAAAGTTGTTTGTGGTTCTTCTTACTTGCCTAACAGTGTAAGTTTCAATAAAAGAGGAAACTGACAGCTCTACCTAGATCTTCCGTCCGCGGCGTGGTGGCAGTGTAGAAAAAGTTGTCCGTCGGCGGCCTGGAAGAAGATAACCGTTGGCGGCGGCATTGGCGTTGAAGAAGAAGACCGTCGGCGGCGAAAAAGGCGCTTGAGTACTTGTCATTTGCTACGGTGCAACTAGTTTTTTTTGGAGTATTACTTTTAAGGTTCAATTACATAAAAGTACAGTGCAGCTAATGAGAATTGCAATGCCTTTAACAATTCCTAAAAAAACATAACAAAATAAATGATTTATGAACGGTAGAATAATAAAGTTTTCTGCGAGGGTAAATTTTTCTATACGCACCATACATAAGAATAGTGTGATGACCTATTTCTTCCTTAACATTACAGTTGTAAACGACAGTTCTGTTTTCTTACAACAATATTTTGTCAATTAATATTCGCATATCATAAATGTCTCTCACCAAATCATTTTTTCTCAATTTATTAAAGTTTATAAATGTCTATCCGCATATGAACTTTAAATGCAAGAAGTCGATCTTCGTTCTTGCTCTCGGCTCGACAATGAAGGAACTTCTCCGGTGACCTTCTGAACCCAAGTCGACGACTCCATCCCGAGCTGAGCCCGACGACAACGAAAATGCTCTGACGATCATCTGAGCACAGACTGACGACTTCATCCCGTGCATCAAAAATTAAAGAATTCAGAAGTTAGAAGAAGATGAACTTACAAGCTTTCCATGTAAATCCATAGATGAAAGCATTCCAATCCCTATCAAATGCATACTCTGTTACATCAAGGAAATTAAGTCATACGTCTCAAATTCTGATCGAATAGATTAAAAAAAGATAATATATGTTGCGGGTTATCCTATTTTCCCCGGTCTGGAGAATCGAACCGCCTTAGCTCGGAGTTGGATCAGACGTGCAAACAATCAATGAAAATCTAGCAGCAATGACAAAAGACTTTTTTTACCTTAGAATGCCAAAAAAGGGTAAAAAATCACCTCGTTGGATCTGTGTCGGGCCAAAATTCACTATTTCGCTTTGAGTTTATAAGTTTTGAGAGTTTCCTCAGAGGGTGACAAACCACTTCTCAGTTACAAGCTTTGAATATAAAAGAAGCAAAAAATAAATTAAATCCTCGGAGCCTTAATGAGAGTGCTCCGGTGGGGAAAATGCTAAGTCCTCGGAGCCTTAATGAAAGCGCTCCCGTGAAGAAGAATGACGAAGTCCTTGAAACCATATAGTGCCTTCTCCCAGGCTCACAAAAGCATCTAAGCGAGCGTCGGGTATCGTGCACACTAAAGAGGGAGCAGAGCGAATTCTGAGCGATGAAACGATATTAGTTTCACATTCTCGCCGGAAAACCTCAGAGTTCTCTCTACTATCTGAAGTTGCTTGTCTTCAAAAGAAGACATGAAAACCTGAGTTGGCAGATGACATTTCTTTGTTCCAATCACTTGGATCACCAATTTTCATGAAAAGACGGACGCGCCCCTCGGACGGTCTGGGCTGCCCGGGCAGGTTGCCCGACGACAGCGTTGGCCAGCAATGGTCGGAGGCGGCAACATCGACCAAAGGTGGCGGCGGTAGCAGTGACCGGAGGCGGCGGCGGCTGCGCATGTGCGAGGGGTGCGCGTGCGCGCCCGTAGCACGCACAAGACGAACATAAAGCGAGGCACACACGCTGGGTGCGTGTTGCTGCGCATGCGCCTGCTGCGTGTGTTCGGGTTTTATGCGGCCTCCATTCGCGCTTGGTCCCGTTCTCCCCTCGGGGTGATTTTGGGGTCTTTGAGCAGGTGCGGCTTGCACGCGCACGACTTGCTCGGTTGGGTCATATTGCTTGAATATTCTCGGTCGGAGTACTATAAGTTTGACTTAGGAAATTCTGGGGGAACCCCATCAATTTCGAAATCAGAAACTCTAAGGCTTCGTTGGGTTCGGCGTTTCTCCGCCTCCGTTTGGAGCAAACGCCGCCAGACGACGTTTAAACAAACGCCCGCCGCCGGTGTTTTCTCCGTTTGCACCCGCAGCAAGGAGGAAACAACCCCGATCCGCTCAGTTTCAACCCCCACATCTCCCCCTCAGGTTTTAAAGTGACGTTTCGACCCACCGGATGCACCCGCCACCGCCGAACCAAATATAGCCTAAATGATGTAATGATCGTCTTCTTTAGAGCTAGATCTTTTTTTTTTAATTTTTTCTACTGGATAAAAAATGACAAATTTATCTGCGAATAACAAAACTAAATATCTTTAAATTTGTAAATAAAAAAAATGTGGGAATAGTTGAATAACAATTGCCTATTTTTATTTGAATTAGTTTAACTTTATAATAATGTAATTAAAAAAAAGTATATGAATGACTCTTATGATGTAGTATCTACATCCATTTTTAATCGTGCAGTTATATTGGCAGCCCAACCTTTGTTATTGGCAACCCCACTAAAATTAAAAAAACACATTAAAACAAGCTTCTAATAACAGCCCGAAAACCTTCTCCCTTTTTTCATTTCTCCTGAACCCCGCTGCTAGAACAAAGAGCCAGTGAGAGAGTGAGCTGGAGAGTAGGCATGCATATAAGGCCTGTCGGGCCCAGGCTGGGTCTGCCCGAGCTTTTTTGCTATCGGGTCCAGGTCAGGTGTAACGGCCCGTACACCGCCACAATTTAATTCTACTTCTGAGCGGGTTTTTCACAATTAAATTAAACGCGGTAGGATAAGAGTACAACATGTAATAACTTTAGGAGAAACATAAATAATATTTTCATTTCCTTCAGGTAATGTACATCACACATCTACTATACATGTACATTTATTTTACAAATCTCAAAAGACAAAAAGAAAACACAAGCTAAGCTAACCCGTGGACGAGCCACGTCTTCTCTCTGAGTTCGATCTGCCTCCGCTGGTGTCCTAGCGGGGACGGGTATGCTGGCGTCCTGTTCCTAAAAGGAAAAAAAGGAAAATCAATTAGTTAAAGAAACTAAGTGAGTTACTTACCGTTTTTAATCGCCCTGCAATCGTATAAGAATGTCAGCAGTTTTAAGCATTTATTTCAAATCTGTATCAAAACAGTATATATATCTATGCATGAACAGTAAAGTAAAGCAGAAATATCTGTTCTGATGCTTTTCATTCTTGGAATTAATTCAGTTCAGAGTTCATATCAGTCGTTCATTCGAAATGCTGAGGTTTATTTTATTTTCTTCAAATATGGACCCATGGACCCATTGCATCAATGTTCGCTTTAGGGCGATCATACACGCAATAGGATTCCACGCAGCCTAAACTGGACAAGTCATCTCTCAAAATCTGTAGGAGTTCGACTCCTCCTACGAGGTGTGAGAGTTCTACCCCCCTCACGAGGTGCAAGGATCCGAGGCTCTATCGCCCCTACTAGGCTGACCTTTTGCATTTCGATATAACAACGTGTATATAGTTTCATGTTCTTTTCATATTCAACATATACATTTTCCCACTATAGGAGTTATTTATTTTATTTTTCCCCTAAGAATTTCTATGGTTCGCTAATAGCATCCAACGATTTCATTTTTTTCATATTCATTTCGTATCCGGGGCAACATTATGGAAGTAAAATAGCTCGGAGAAGAATAGTGTAAAATTCAAATCTTGAAAATCAAAGTAGTAAGGACTTACCCCAAGTTTTATCTTGCCCATGTCCATCGCAGAATTCTCGTCGTGTCTATCATCAGACGCCATCCTCTGCAGTATCAAAAGATCATTTACTTTAGGGTTGCACCAAAAATAAACACGCACAGACTCCTGAGACGGTTACAACTACGACTTCAAGGAGTTTCTTAGGGAAAGACTAACTTTGGTGACACATATATATGTTGCTAATTTTTCCCTCTACCACAAATCAACAAAAATAGTAGGAGGATAGCAATGAAACAATGAGCAAACATCAGGTCCTGGACAGCAGGACAGCAGGAAGAAGACAACAACAACAGGTCTTGAACAACAGGACAATGAGCAACAACAGGTCCTGGACAGCAGGACAGCAACAAGAAGACATCAGTTGTTGTTAAACAGTGAGCAACAACAAGTCCTGGACAACAGTACAACAATTTCCACAGACGGACAACAACAACACTAGTAGTTTTAGAGTTTGTTTCTTCATCCAAAATTATCCATAACCAGCCCACCATTTAACTTCAATATCATTCAATCCAAATAAAGAAAAACCTAACCAAATAGTATAGCAAATCCCAAATTGGAAAGCCTTAAACATAACCCTTATAAGTATGTATAAATTCACAATCATCAGAAATAGGGAAAGAAGAAAGCTCACTATGGAGGTGCAGTACCACAATTGCCGGCCAACAAATACTGCAAGAACTGTCCAAGAAATCCGCGACAACAATAAAAAAAGGAACACTTTAACGTGTTCAATGAACTTCTGAGCCAACTGCATGCTGTTGGTGTGAAGGTGGAGGAAGAAGACAAAGCCTTATTGCTTCTTACCTCTCTCCCGGCGTCGTATAAGCACATGCAGACCACCCTGCTGTATGGGATGAATACAATAGACGTGGAGCAGATCACGTCTATACAACTTCATATCCGGCGAGTGGTGTTGGCAGGACCCAGACAGGCCGGACTGAGCAGTCCAAGTCCCGGGCAAGTCCCCAAGGGGCCGGAGCTCGGCAGCCCCAAACTCACCCAGGCAAGGTGGAATTACCCCCCAGTGAAGCCGGACCACTCGCACTCTCCCCAGGCGAGCTCGGCAAGTGGAAGGCGAGTAGGGCCAGCCAGGCCCGTACTCGCCGAAGTCCAGGGGGAGGCGACGAGTGCCAGCTCCATCGAGCACTCGCCGCCCCAGGCGAGTAGAGGTCTCAGTGAATACTCGCCCAGTCATTTATGATGATTTTTACCATTTTGTCCCCGCTGGCCTGCACATAGCCTTCCAGAACAGCGAAGTTACGCTGTTGGCAGGCCAACCTGACTGCACATAGCTGTTTGGAACAACGGAGGTTGGCTATTTGCATGCCGTTTTCAGAAATTTATAAATAGGACCCAGATGGGTACCTCAGAAGGCATGCTTACTTGTGCCCCAACCTTTTAGCGCTTCCTGAGGTTGCCTTAGCTCGACATTTGGCTAAATAGAGGAAACACTCTAAGATCTTCCGGGTGTATGGTGAGACCTCCACGCCGAGCCCTTGGGTCAGTTCCCTTTCCTTTCCTTTGTTATTTGGCTTGCAGGAGAGAAGTAGATGTGCGATCACCCCTTCCCCAAGGGTGAACTCCACAAGAAACCGAATTTTCGGTTTCAACATTTTTGGTGCGATGAGCGTGGAAAGTGGTCAGCACAGAAAATCTTTGGCAAGCTCGATGACTGGAGGATCAGGGCAAGGCTCAGACAGGTCCGACTAGCCACTCCCTCCCCTCTCGCCACGGTGGGGATATTCGAAGACTTCAGGCAGGAAGTGCTCGACCTCGTCAAGTTCGCACTCGGCGCGCGAGCCTAGTGCTCGACTCCAGCGGTTCCAGTTATAGCCGCCCTGGCTCTCGGCGAGGATGCTCCCGACAGGCGAGCTGGGAAGGAAGTTACAGAGGAGGTGAGAGGATGCGAGCTCCCCGGGAGAGTACTCTTCCCGGGCTCGGCACGTGGGGCCGGTTTGGCGAGATGGGGGTGCGAGACCCTCCAGCTCGCCCAGCAGGGGGAGGCAGCCCCTTCAGCGAGATGGTTTCTTCTGCCCCAGTTCTAGAGGGGTTCAGCCTCAGAGCCAGAGATGTCTTACTATACCGGGAAGGGAGACCTGGTTCCGCACATCCAGTGGTTTGAGGACGTGGTCTCGATCCGACAGATGTTGAATGGGTTCAAGTGCAGACTCTTCACCATCACTCTCAAGGAGAAGACGAGAGAGTGGTTCCACCAGCTGCCGACCAACTCCATCTACTGCTTCGAGGACCTGCGTCGGAGGTTCATGTTGAGATTCACCACCTCCAGAGGAGGAAGAAGTCGGAGTCCTTGTTCCACATCAAGCAGACGGTTAACGATACCTCGAGGAGTTACGTCGACCAGTTCCAGGAGGTCACCCAGGTCCAAGAGATGTCAGGGCACACCCTGATGATGGCCTTCACCCTGGGGCTGCAGCAGGGTTTCTTCAGAATGGAGCTGAAAAGGGTGCCACCCGTCTCCTACGAGGAACTGATGGAGAGGGAGGCTAGAGAAGTCGACGGGGAGGCGTATAACCCGGAGTTTGCCCCGGAAGCCGTCCAGGTGGACCATGGAGGAGCATCCAAGAGGTGGCAGAGGTCGGGAGGAGAGGAGAGCTGAGCCCCGACAGAGGGAACAACATCAACAATAATAGCCCAGGTGGGGGCGCCAGGAGCCGAACCATCAGCTATGTTGGAGGCCTGAGTGGCAGGACCAGGGGCCGCATAGAGGTTTCCATGGAGGAGACAATCGCCAGGGGGGCCAGAGTCAGTTTCATCCTCCGGGTTGGAGGCAGGGTCAGAGACCTCCCCTCCCCAATCAAAATCAGGCTATTGGCTATAGCCCTGGGGCAGAGGAGGAGAGCTGCACGGAGGAGAAGGGAAGTCAGGGTGGAGTTACCCTACTGCGACTTCCACCAAGATGAACGGCACGCCACAACCACGTGCCCGGAGTTGCTCGAAATGATAGGAAACAGGGAACAACAACAACAGCAGGATCGCCAGGAAGTGCAGATTGAGGAGGTCC
Organism: Platanthera guangdongensis; assembly: GCA_039583875.1. Lineage (NCBI taxonomy): Eukaryota > Viridiplantae > Streptophyta > Magnoliopsida > Asparagales > Orchidaceae > Platanthera > Platanthera guangdongensis. The sequence continues at coordinate 283,000,723 of CM077151.1, read as the reverse complement.
TGCCTCGGGCAGAGGAGGATAGTTCGAAGACCGGGTGGATGTTGGAACCCGGGGAGGGATCAGAGTGATCCATGGGAGGTGAGGGTGGGGATTGAGGCTTCCTGGAAGGCGAGCCTCCACACCATGTATCGAAGGAGCGTTGGCTCCACATCCTAGACCCCACCCCCAGAGGAGAAGATTACCTTCTCAAGGAAGGATATGCCGGATCATGAGGATCCCTTTTGTAATGCTCTGGTCATCCAGACAGCTATCGAAAATTTCACTGTCTCCCGAATCCCCATTGACAACGAGAGTTCGGTCAACGTCATCTTCAAGAAGGCATTCGATGCGATGAAGTTAGAGGCTAAGAGGGTGCGGGCCTCGGATGGGCCCCTGTTTGGATTTTCGGGGGAAAGGAAGGAGGTGAAAGGAGGAATGGAACTCCATGTTACTCTAAGGGGGCAGTCCCGTACCTGCAGGTTCGTCATCGTGGACACCCCCAACAGCTGCAACGCCATCTTCGGACGACCACTCATCAACGCCTTCCGCTGCGTCCCCGCGTTCTTCAATCAGTGCTTGAAGTTCATCGCCGAGGGGATCCAGGTCCGGGTCCGGGGCGATCCCAAGGTGGTCAGGGAGTGCTACGTCACCACCGTGAACTCTATCTCCTGGTAGGAGGGGACGAGGAGATGGAGCGGAGGATGGAGCAGGCGGAGCAGGAGGTCGGTGGAGAGGAGATGGAGGTGGAAGAGAACTGCACTCAGGTGGAGGAGGCAGGAGTCCAGGAGGAGTCGGCTGAGGCAATGGCCGTGGAAGAGGCTGAGGAGGAGATCCTTGTCCCGGGAGAGGGGGACGTTGGAGAGTGGGGGGAGCAGTCCCGCTTAGAGGCTGCAGAGGAAGTAGTGGAGATGAAGGTTCTCACCCTTGGAGGCAGGGTGGAGAAAGTGCGAATCAGCGGGGGGCTGACCCTGGACGATCAGTAGAGGATGCTGGCATGCATCCAGAGGAACGTGGACATCTTCGCCTGGAGCGCAGCAGAGATGCCAGAGATCGATGCGGACGTTGTCTGCCACCGCCTCAACCTGGACCCGGAAACTCGCCCCGTCCAGCAGAAGAAGAGGTCCATCGCGGACAAGCTGGACGAGCCCATCAGGGAGGAGATGTCCAAGCTCCTGAAGGCCGGCTTTGTATCTGAAATACAATACCCCGGCTGAGTCTCCAATGTAGTTATGGTTTAAAAAAGGAGACGGACGGCGGCGTATGTGTGTTGATTTTTCTTTACTTAATAAATCATGCCCTAAAGACAGTTATCCGTTGCCTCGGATCGACGCGCTGGTTTACTCAGCCGTCGGTTTTCCTGTAATGAGTTTTTTGGATGCATTTTCAGGTTACCACAAAATCAGGATGCACCTCCCGACATAAAAGATGTCTCCTTCATCATGGAGGATGGGTGCTACTGCTATAAAATGACGTCCTTTGGGCTGAGGAATGCAGGAGCGACGTACCAAAAAATGATGGACATGGTTGTACAACCCATATTCGTCGAGGAGGGGCCCCACCCAAAATGCACAATCAAAGTCATGACAATATGGAGGTCCGGGTCAACGTGCCAGCTTATCAAAGGCCCGGGCGAGTATGACGAGCTCTCCTCGCATACTCGCCAGGTAGGCGACTGGGCGAGTTACTCGCCCAGCCGTGCGAGCTCCTCCAAGAAGTCGCCTAGTCGCCAAAGGGGTGGGGTATAAATATACCCCCCTCTCAGGATTTTCCTATAAATAAGACCACAGGGGTTCGAGGTGGGACACGAAAAATTCCTATAAGGATCTCGCGAGCTCTACTTCTTGGATACCAACTGAGCCTTTGAATTCTATTTACTTAGAGACTGGGTCGCAACCTCGCGACTTTGTCACCAGCTCTGCCAATTTGGTTGTGGAGGGGTTGCTTCTTTCAAGCATCCAGGTACGTGGTGGGACCTTCCTGCCGTAGCATCTGAGGTCCTGTTTGTTGCTTTCATTCTTCATCCTAGTCACTTTAACCATCTAGTCTTATTACGAAGTCAGTAACTTTAGGCTGCCTTGATCCGAATTCTGAGGATGAGAATTTTCTTAGCTTCAACACTTGGTGCGGTGAGCGTGGATAACGGTCAAAGAAGAAAGTTTCGTAGTTTGGCGAGATAACAAGTGGTGGCGAGCATGGAGAGTTAGTAACTGTAGCGGCATTTGAGGACTTCGCCCAGAGGATCGAGAGGACCTTACTCGCCGGGCTTTCTCATCGCCCCGATGTCACGACGATCTCTCCCCGTCGCGTGACACTGCTGGATGAGGAAGCTCCGCCAAGGCGAGCGGGGAAGGAGCCCGCTTGGGCGAGAGAGGAGTTATCGGTGCAGTCGCGACTTTATCCGACAGGTAGATCCGAGATCCAGAACCGCTGACGAGATATCACGATGCTCGCTAGTGGAGCGAGTATGATGAGTCTAGCGAGGATGAAACTTGTCATCGACAGGGAGGGATGAGCCCCTTCTCTGACGAAATCCTCGCGGCCCCAGTTCCCGAGGGGTTCAGAGAGCCCGTCCTCACCTACTACTCCGACAAAGATGACCCGGTCAGACATCTCCAATGGTTTGTGGACGTGGTGTCGATCCGCAGCATGTCTGACGCCTTCAGATGTAGATTCTTCTTCATCACCTTCAAGGGCAACACAAGGGACTAGTTCCACCAGTTGACAACAGGTTCCATTTACTGCTTCGCCGATCTGCGTCGGGGCTTCGTGGCGAGGTTTGCGACATCTAAGAAGGGGAAGAAGGAGGCAACGACCCTCTTCCAGATTACCCATGGACATCACGGGAGTTTGGACCATTTTATCAATCGCTTCCAGGAGGAGGTCTTCGAGGTGGAGGAGGTGGACGGATTCACTTTGATGCTGGCCCTCAAGTTCGGTTTGAAGCAAGGACTATTCAGCATGGAGATGGGGACCAAACCCCCGAGATCCTTCGAAGAAATTGTGGAGAGGGCGAATACATTCGTATAGGGAGAAGAGAAGAACAATGACTTCTTGTCGTGGCTGGATGGGGATGAGCTTCAAGGTCGTTCCTTCTTCCGATGCCGCTTCGTCATCGTTGACGCGCCAAGCTGCTATAGCGCCATCTTTGGGCGTCCTCTCATCAACTACTTCAAGGTCGTTCCTTCTTCCTACCATCAATGCCTAAAGTACTGTCGTTCTTTGGGCGTCCCCTCATCAACTACTTCAAGGTCGTTCCTTCTTCCTACCATCAATGCCTAAAGTACTGTCGTGTAGACATCCAAGTAAGAATCAGGGGCGATTCGAGGGCCGCCAGGGAATGCTACCTGAATGCTGTCATCACCATCAGCTGGATGGAGGATGCATAGAGGTTAGAGAAGATACTGGAGAAAGAAGAAGGTCTGCGTGCTGTTGAGGAGTTGGAGGAACTGGAGGTAATCTCCCGGAAGGGGGAGCCAGGCTTGTTGAAGGTTGGAGGGTCCTTGCCACTAGAAGGAAAGATCGAGATGACTGCTTGCATGCAGGAGAACGTAGACGTCTTTGCTTGGAGCGCTGCGAAAATGCCAGGGATCGATGCTGATGTTGCCTGCCATCGCCTCAACTTGGATCCCACAGTGGCCCCTGTTCGTCAGAAGCAAAGGAAGAGCGCCACCGTGCTGGCCGGTCCAATCAGAGAGGAGGTAAAGAAGCTGCTGAAGGCAGGGTTCGTCTCGGAGATCCAGTATCCAGGCTGGGTCTACAACGTTGTAATGGTGAAGAAGCCCGGAGGGGGCTGGAGGTTATGTATCGACTTTTCTATGTTGAATAAAGCTTGCCCGAAGGATTGCTACACCTTGCCTCAAATCGACGCGCTGGTTGATTCCGCCTTCGGGTTTCCTATAATGAGTTTTCTTGATGCTTTTTCAGGGTATCACCAGATCCAGATGCATCCCCCCGACTGCCGCAATGTCTCCTTCATCACCAGTGATGGTTGCCACAACTACAAAATGATGCCCTTCGGGCTCAAGAACGCGGTCGTAACATACCAGAGAATGAAGGACCAAATCTTCAAAGCACAAAAAGGGCGGAATCTGGAGATGTATGTAGATGACCTTCTGGTAGAAAGCAAGAGCATCGCGGGGCATATACAAGATCTGACAGAGACCTTCGCCACCCTGAGAAGATACAAGATGCGACTCAATTCGGCCAAGTGCGTCTTCGGGGCAGGAAGAGAGAAGTTCCTAGGTCACCTCCTCACTCCCAAGGGGGTGGAACCTAACCCCGACAAAGTTAAGGCCATCTTGGATATGACATCTCCAAAAGATTCCAAGGAAGTTCAGGGATTGACAGGAATGCTTGCCGGCCTTAGCCGCTTCCTCTCCAAGGCAGGGGAGAAGTGTTCTCCGTTCTTTAAAACTCTCCGAGGTAAGCTGAAGTTCGAGTGGACCGCGGAGTGTGAGGAGGCCTTCGTAAAGCTCAAGCAGCAGTTAACTCAAGCTCCTCTCCTCCAAGACCCGCAGAGAAGCGAAGACCTCCTACTCTACCTAGGAGTGGGAGCGGAAGCGGTCAGTTCTGTGTTTGTCAGGGAAGAAGGAAAGAAGCAGCTCCCCATCTATTATGTGAGTCGAGTGTTACGATAAGCGGAGATGAGGTACCTTATCCTGGAGAAGCTGGTTTTCGCCTTAGTGGTTTCGGCTCGTAGGATCCGTCCATATTTTCAGGCTCACTCCGTCAAGGTCGTCTCCGATCATCCGCTTCGAAGTATCTTGGATGGGGTGGAGCATTCTGGCAGGTTGACAAAGTGGGCAGTGGAGCTCAGTGAGTTCGATATCTCTTACTCTTCGAGGGTATCGATCAAGGCCCAAACAGTGACAGACTTTCTGGTCGATTTCTCGGCCGAGGTGGAGGGAGACGAAGGCTCTCCTAGCCCAGTCTCATGGAAGATGTTCGTGGATGGGACTTCGGGCAGACATTCAGTGGGAGCCGGAGTCGTGTTAGTAAGCCCTTAGGGAACCAGGATCGAGCTGGTCGTCGAGATTCTCTTCCCCGTCACAAACAATCAATCGGAGTACGAAGCCATAGTGACCGACTTGCGTCTCGCCAATGAGTTGGCAATCAAAGATATCAGGGCATTCACCGACTCGATGGTGGTTGCGTCACAAATTAGATGAGAGTTCGAAGTGCACGACCCCGTCCTGCAAAAATACTTAGTCAAGGTTAAAGGACTGATCAGTGGTTTCCATTTTTCTTCGTCGAACATGTACCCCGCGAGGCTAATTCAGAGGCCGATTATCTCGCAAAATATGGTCCCCGGGCCGGGGGAATAGTGTCCGAGTTATTCCGATAGTCCATCGAGGAAGTGGAGATGATGAAGATCGAGCAGAGAGCCTCATGGAAGTATCCATTCGTTACGTTCTTAACAATGGGTCAGCTCCATGCCAGTGATAGAGATCAAAGAAAGTTCCGGTACAAGGCTGCTTACTACCTGCTGCAGGACGGAGAGCTTTACCGCAAAACCATTTCAGGCCCATTGGCCAGGTGCTTGTCAGGGATCGAGATCCCCCGTGTTATAGAAGAGATCCATTCGGGAGAGTGTGACAGCCATTCAGGGACTCGTACACTGGTGCATAGGATCTTAAGGCATGGTTACTTCCGGCCAACCATTCGAGCAGAAGCAGAAGCCTGCTCAAAGAATTATTCTAAGTGTCAGCTATTCGCACCTCTTCAATTGCAACCTGCTCGGCATCTTCGCTCGATCGCTGCTCCATGACCTTTCGCTATTTGGAGAATGGATTTCATCGGCCCTTTTCCTCAGGCTAGCGGGCAGAGAAAGTTTGTCCTTGTCATGATTGACTACTTCTTAAAGTGGATCGAGGCCAAGGCGCTCGCTAAGACCACTTCACAAATCGTAAAGAACTTCATTTGGGGGGAGATCGTCTGTAAGTTCGGGATCCCTCTGGCCATCATCACCGACAACGGTCCACAGTTTGCCAGCCTGGAGTTGGAAGTCTTCTGCAAGCAGCTAGGGATGGATATTCGATTCGCCTCTGTGCATCATCCTCGAAGCAACAGACAGGTGGAAGCCGCCAACATGCTGATCATCAACCTTCTAAAGAAGAAGGTCACCAACTTGAAGGGCAGCTGAGCAGAACAACTCCCCTTGGTCCTATGGGATCTGAGAACAACTCCAAACTCATCCACGGGGGAAACACCCTTCAAGTTATCCTACGGGTTTGAGGCACTCATTCCTGTTGAGTTCGAGGTTCGGAGTCTGAGGGTCATAGCCGCATGAGAAGGCAGTGAAGAATGACGCTGAAAAATGAAGACGCTCAAAGGCTCTCACTGGATTACATAGAGGAACTCCACGACTTAGCCTCCATCTGCCAGGAGGAAATCAAAAGGCGCATGGCTAGACACTTCGACAAAAACGTCCGCCTCAAACATTTCCTAGTAGGAGACTTGATCATGAAGAAGATGGACGATGCGGGAAGGGGGGTTGCAGTTGGTAAGCTACATCCCAACTGGGAAGGCCCCTTCATCGTACAGGAAGCCCTAGCCACTGGAGGCTATCGCCTGCAAAATCAAGAAGGAGAACAACTGAGAGGTATCTGGAGTGGGGATGACCTGAAAAGGTTATATTCTTAGCAGTCACATGTTCTGCTTCCTTGTAATCTCATTTGCACACACACACACACACCCACGCACGCACACGCACACGCACGCGCACGCACGCACGCACACCCACGCACACCCACGCACACACACACACATTTGATAACTTGAATGATCAACCCTATATCGATCCGGATAGCCGACACTCGACCTGCTCCTCCTAAATAGCCCAGGGCGGACGATGGGATGATGCCTCAGGATTTAAGCGTCCTTGTAAGATCGAGCCCCTGCATTGACAGTCGAGATCAACTCCCCGCTTGCATGTCGGCCTAGCTACCCTCGATCGCATCTCTCCTCCGACTGGAGGAACTATCAGGAACAGACCAAGAAGCTAACCTCCCGGACTCGAGGAAAGGGCCAACCCCATCAAGTGTCTCCTTGCGTATTTACACGACTCTGTTACACCCCAAGCAGGATAACCTGCCAGGGAAGAAACGAATACAAGCGCAAGGGATGAGGTTAACCTCGAGTGCGTCCTATAGGACACTCGGAGGCATTTTCCCCTTCGCTCGTTCACCAGCATTCGAGGCCAGGTGGCCTGACCTGAAAGCGATCTCCATGGTTGGGTTGGGAAACCAGCCTTCGATCTGTTTCTCCTAGATAGCCCAGGGCGGACGATGACACGATGCCTCAGGATGTAAGCGTCCTTGTAAGATTGAGTCCCTGCATTGACGGCTGAGATCAGCTCCCCCTTGCATGTCGGCCTAGCTATCTCCGATTGCATCTCCCCTCCGACTGGATGAACTATCAGGAACATGTCCAAACGCCAACCTCCCAAATCAATAAAAAAGATCGTCGCTCTCTTTAGAATTCCTTCGTCCTCAAAGATATTGATGCATTTGACTCCTTGACAATCTCTTAAGCAACAAGACGAACTACCTCAGCACCGATTTGAGTCCTCAAATCGTAGTGTTATCATAAGTCCGAGTCCCCACACGAGCTCCCCTCCTGCATATCGGCCACCAACCCCCTCGGGTGAGAAAGTTCCTCATTGTAGTGATGTCGTAGTCCGTGACCTCTGTACGGGCTTCTCCCCTGCAGACCGACTACTAGCCACCCGTGCCGATTGATTCCCACCCCCAGTTGAGATTGGCTCCTGCTGGGTGTCGACTGCTTCCCACCACCAGTTGAGCTTGGCTCCTGCTGGGTGTCGACTATTTCCCACCACTAGAGGTGAAGAAAGTTCCTTGTTGGAGTGATGTCGTAGTCCGTGACCTCTGTACGGGCTTCTCCCCTGCAGATCGACTACTAGCCACCCGAGTCGACTGATTCCCACCCCCAGTTGAGCTTGGCTCCTGTTAGGTGTCGACTGCTTCCCACCCTCAGTTGAGCTTGGCTCCTGTTGGGTGTCGATTACTTCCCATCACCAGAGGTGAAGAAAGTTACTCGTTGGAGTGATGCCGTAGTCCGTGACCTCTGTACGGGCTTCTCCCCTACATACCGACTACTAGCCACCCGAGTCGACTGATTCCTACCCCCAGTTGAGCTTGGCTCCTGCTGGGTGTCGACTGCTTCCTAGCCCCAGTTGAGCTTGGCTCCTGCTGGGTGTCAAGTACTTCCCACCACCAGAGGTGAAGAGAGTTCCTCGTTCGAGTGATGTCGTTGTCTGTGACCTCTGTATGAGCTTCCCCCCCTGCAGACCGACTACTAGCCACCCGAATCGACTGATTCTCACCCCCAGTTGAGCTTGACTCCTGCTAGGTGTCGCCTGCTTCCCACCCCCGATTGAGCTTGTCTCCTGTCGGGTGTCGACTTCTTCCCACCATTGGTTGAGCTCGGCTCCTGCGGAGTGTCAGCTACAAGCTCCGACTCAGCTGAGCCAAGCTCTGCGAGCGAGGCGATTATGCAGGTGCGAGTATACATGAGCGAGTATGCGAGTAAGCGTAAACACGAGCAACAATGAGCCGAGTATGAGGGACATCCGCGTGCGAGTAAGAGCATGCCGAACACTCGACCTCTTGACTTCTCCGAGCCTATGAGCCTATGAGCCTAGCGAGCGACATCAGCAAGCGAGTATGCGAACAAAATATGAAGAAAGAAAGTCATCAGCAAAAATATTTACTATATCAAAAATTTACAAGTTTTCAAACATTTTCTAAGTATCTACAATGTTGAGTATGTGAGTGTGGAGAATATCGGCGAACAAGTAGGACTCATCGTCGCCAGTATCAGGCCGATATTCCTCATCGCCAATGTCGGCGTCTTCTTCTTCCTCGCCCTCGCCGCTGCCTTCCTCTTCGCTTTCGCCGCTGCTGCCACTAGAGCCCGACGCCGAGGAAAGAACGCGGTCAGGCGAGTTAGAATTTTTTGCTGAGTAGCTTTGGAATCAGGTCCTCGACCGTCATCTTCTGGGCCACCTCGTCAAGATGGCCGACGATCCTCAGCTTGGCGAGGATGATATCCCCCGTTGCCCCCGCAATTCCCCGGCATATGGCGGGCATCTCGACCCCATGAGGGCGGGGTCTCTTGACCGCCATATGTGAGGATTCCTCTTGTTGCGACGCATCAGGGCGAGGAGCTGAGTTGCTCGCACGCTCCTCGACGACAACCACACGAGTTTCCATCTCAGCGATACGAATCTGGGCAGCTTCTAGATCGGCCATGGCGTTGTCGAGCTTCTGCTCGCATTCTGAGAGCTTCTTCGACGCCTCAATTTCAGCAGCCTGCGAGAATCATCAAACAATCAACAAAATATTCCAAGTCCAGATCAGTCATATCGCACGGGCAGGCGACTTACCTCATATTCCCTCCAGCGAACTGATTGCATTCCGTGATCGATCGCCTTCTTGGAAACGACCTTTTGCGCCTCGTGCGTCTCGAGCAGCTTCCTCGCCGAGAAATGGCCCCGCTTGGCAGCCCGCAGAATGGAGCGTGAGGTCAGCTGGGCGAGCTCCTATGGGCTAAGTTCCACCATGGACTCAACATCAGCTCGCCCATAGATAGCGTGGAGGACGTCGAAGGCCTCCCCCTTGTAATCCCAGTCCTCAGACCAAGCGGGGAGGTTGGTGCTCAGCGACACCCGATGCTCGCCAACGGACCAAGAAACCAGCGGGCAGCCGAAGACATCCTTACCTTCTCGCCCAAGATTGTAGTTTGGGTGAAGGTAAGGCGCCCCGACATCGGACGGAGATTCCCGGTCCTCGAACAGCTGGCGGGGTACTTTAGCCCGCTTACTCGCATGGTCCGGCGACCTGACTTTCTCCTTCCCCTTGACGAGCTTCTTTTTCTCCCCAACTTCTGGCAGCTGGTGGGGGGCTCCTGGTGTGAAGAGGCGACTTTCTTGGCCGGAGGAAGCGACTTTGATGGGAGCTCGGAGGGTACTGCAAGCATCAAGAGCGAGTTAGCGCGACTTTCTTAAACGTCGAAAGGGGAAAAATAGGCGAGTATGATCATGCTTCGGAGACTTACTCTCGCAGGGGTGGATCTCTAAAAGAACATTGACGTTGATTCGCCAATGAATGATGTCGAATCGTCGCCCGCAGAAAGCCTCGACTAGCTTCTCGCGGATGCACTCTATGATCGGCGGCAGAAAGGCGACGTCGGCAGGTTGATGTGGCCTCCCCAGCACACCGTCGAAGTCGCGGGTGACGACAACTAGGTACTCGCTCCATCGGTGGACTTTGTTCGCCGTCCCAACCAGCGTGCAGACGTGGCTGCTGAAGAAGACAATCCCGTCCAACGTCGCCGCAAAGGAGAATATCTTCCGGAATACGGAGAGGTCGAAAGCGATTCTCTCTTCCCGCAGGTAGCATAGGAACCCCATGATGATCGCCACGCCGTTGGCCCGTTGGGGTTGATTTGAGCGGGCACGATGCCGAAGTACTGAAGAATCTGACGATATTCCGACCACAATGGAAGTCTCAAGCGTGCTTGAGCTGTAGCATTGAGGCTGGGGCGATTGTGCGGAAGCGTGCTGCCTGCGTGCCTGCGGGCGGCGGGAAGCCGGCGAGTCCTCTTGTGGATCTTTTGGCAAAGGTGGATGTTCCGGTGGCGGAGGACGTTGCTTCGTTGCACCATTCTGGGTTGAATGGCGATCGCTCTGAGGATGACGTAGGTTCTGCAAGTTCTTGCCCCTCCAGATCTGTCCATGATACCTCCTCTGGTTCAGACATGGAAAAAACTGCTAATTCTCCATACCGCACTTCAGGTATTCGAGAAAATGCCTGAGTGAAATATGCTTCATCTCTTCCCAAAACAATTGGGGGTTCTCAGTCTCCTCCAAGTCATGCTGCTCAGCCTGCCTGCTTGGTCTTTCATCACAGGTTCCATTGAGTACTAATGAATGTGTCAGGAATGGTGTAAGGTTTTAATCTCTCATTTAATGCATAGAAGACAAGAATGTTGTTTAGCATTAATATATAAAGACAATTGGACTGAGATTGTGTAAATTAAGAAACACGTTGGATTCATCTTTCAATTTTATCTTTCTTTATTACAAAAATGAATAGATAAATAAGAGCTTTGTAAATTATCCTACTTAGAAAAACAAATAACTACAAACTAAAATGCCCAATCATTAAAAAATTTGGGCTGCCAATATTCAAGTGCTGCCTATATCGTTCTGTGGGCTGCCATTATAATTAGGCTGCCAATAATGAAAGCCAAACTGTCAATATGAAGGTCTTTTTAGAAATATCAGGTATTATGTAATTAATAAGAATCAAGGTGTGTAACTGTGTAAAATATCCAGTCTTACAAATCGGTCGGGGCCCAGTCCGAGACTGCAATCCTTAATTATATTTTATTAATTATTAGTAATAATTAATAGTATTTACTAATGATCTTTAAACTATATTCTTATATTTTAGTAATTACTTATCTTATAAACTAAATTATCTTGAAACTTAAAAAAATATTAATCATAATTACTAAATTAATAAAGGTCCGGGGCCTAGGCTGCACGGCAGTCGATATTACCGGCTCAAAGACATTGAATGCGGATTCTTTGGGCCGTTGAACTGTCCTAACTAAGCCCGTGAAACGGTGTCAGCCCGGTCCTAGTCTTTGCCAGGCTTTAGTTTTTTGGGCCTAGCCTAGGCCTACACAAGGCTAAGGCAAAACTAGGCCCCTAATGCTTGGCCCGTAACTAGACTAGGCTTACTTGGACCCAGGTTTTAACATGCCTTTTAAGGTCCGATTTGGGCGGGCTTATGCCCATGCCTTTTGGACGCCTTAAGTCTATCATCCATTTTTGGTCCACAGTGAAATCATATTGGATGATGTTGTTTGATCAAATTGATTATGATAATAATTATATTTGTGATTCATTTTGCGGTCAAATTTTTTCTGAACAGAATTCAATGGATTCACTAATCTAGTTTTTTTTATATTATTTTTTAAAATAAAAAAAATTTGCATCCTTAAATTTTTTGGAGAAAAGTCTTGTTCATATTAGGAGGAATTTTCTGTCCGAGCTCAGTTTCTAGATATTTTCGTCTTGAATTAATGAGAAGCCTGAAATTACACCCATGGTCCATGCATTTCTAACATTTGATATGCACTTTTGCACCCGGACACAAATTCATAGCTTCTCATAGGTTCGAATTCAATCTGGAATTCGGAGGGAAAAATTAGGCTATGACTTCGTTTTGTTTGGCGTTTCGCCGCCTCCGTTTGGAGCAAATGCCGCTGGATGACGGGTAGACAAATGGGTGCCGACGGCGTTTGCTTCGTTTGCACCCGCAGCAAGAAGGAAACGACTCTTTTCCCCTCCATTTCGAATCCCACCTCTTCGTCTCAGATTCCATAATACCGTTTCGACCCGCCGACTCCACCCGCCACTGTACAGCCAAATATAGCCTATATTAGATGGACAAATGGGATCCTGATCCCATTTTGAGATGGTCTCACTTTGCAGAAGAACTCTGAACTGACCACGGGCACCGCGAAAGAAAGCCTCCACTTCCGTGTGAATCGAAAAAAACACCACTGATTGCCCGATCGGCAGTCGATTGGACCGTGAAGGCTCCGTTTTCCTCTTCCTCAGCGTCGGAGGCGGCACCAATGTCGCCGAAATCTTCGCATCCAACGCCGTTGGCGTCCTGCACTTCACTTCTTCGTATTCCGCAACTCTCCTCACCCCCGACTCAATTTCCATCAGCATCCGCGCAGTTGATTCACTGGAACGCTGCAGATCCCTTGTGATTAGCTACCATGGATCAAAGAAGAAAAAAATCCATGGCGATGAGATCGGCGGAGAACACCCGCCGGATTTATTTTTCCCAAAGTTTGCAGAGAGAGAATTATAGGAGGACATTCAGTTCAGTTAGGGTTTCGTGTCGGACCTGCGTTTGGTACGCCAAGCAAATTTACGACGATGGAGAATCTTCGCCATTTTTTGTCTGACAGCTACGGATCAACTAACATGGTGGGAAGTTGGTGCGATGGTGCTGGATCAAATCTCATGCTTGGGGAAGACGAGGTTATCTATTTCTTTTTTTCACCTTTATGAAGGTAATTTAGTTCTAAAAAAAAAAGCTCAGGCCGCAGACAGAAGAAACTGAAGTTTATTTTAATTGTCTTCTGTGTTCCAGGCTCTAACATCTCGCATTGATTCTGTAACATCTAAAAGCATAGATTCAAGGGATAGGATCTCGCCAGCTCATCCATCCCTGACATTTAGCAATTAAATTACTAGATGGCGACACATGTCCCCGCCAA
>CM077151.1:282877469-282986915 GCA_039583875.1 Platanthera guangdongensis | reverse complement strand
AGCCGTTTTCTATCTACCCCGGCCTCGCGTCTCCTTCCCCGCATGTTGCCGCAAGTTGTGGAGCTCGTGAAATCCGCCCCAAATTCCTCTGGGCGATCTGGAGGTTCTCATCGATCTCGTCCAAGAGCCGAGAAGGAGACATCGCCTCGCCTGCCGGGTTGCCCCTCACCTCGTCAGCAAGCCGAACATAGTCGCGCTGCAACGCCTCGTTGTCCTCCTGCACCTTGCGCAGCCCGCGCACCAGCTTCTTGAAGATGCTGATCCCCCGCCTCGTCATCTCGCAGTTCTCCACCTTGGAGCCCAGGAAGGAGTCTAGCGAGCTTAGAGAAGGGAGGGGCGAGTAGCGGGTTGACTCCGAAGAACCGTCAGCCTCAGACTGGCTGGGAAGAGCTGCAAAAGCATTCAATTTAAATATCAGCATGAAAGGCGGGTACCCCAGGAAAATCACGAGATAAGAACCGATGAAGGTTAAAGCTTGCCTGGCGAGCTCGGCACCCCCAAGAAAGTGCGGGGTGGGGGAAGGCTCAAATTCTTGCCACGGCCCGGGCGATGTGTCCTTGGTGGTAGGTGGTTGAAGCCCGGCACGAGGATGGCTTCAGTGCCCAAGTGCGCAGTCCCGGCAGGAAGTTGCTGTGGGGAGGGAGTGCGAGCTGGCAAATTCGGCCTCTGCGAGTCTAGCCCCAGGGTCCCAAAGGGGGGTGAAGGATCTCGCGGGCGATTCTTCGGAGTTTTAAGCCGCGAGTCGCTGAGGGGGGTCTTGACTCGCGGCGAGAAGGCCCCTCCGTCATTCCGTTGGCTGTCCGGGTCGGCGGAAAGATTGACGACTTCTTTACCCTTCTTCTCAGGGGTGGGCAGAGTAGAGGAGCCGGCCCCGTGCTCCAGGGTGGATTTCAAGTCATTAAAGATAGGCTCAGCAGCTTGGGGAAATGATTTCACGCTCTTAGCTGATTGAGTTCAGCCGGACCGCTCTGCGGAATGCTATGAGGAACCGCGGTCAAGCTGACAAAGCGAGTAGAGGAAATCTCGCGAGCTCGTGCAAACCTCTCTTGGATCTCTTTAGGGATAGACATCTCGGCAAGTTTAGGACAAAAGGAGTGACAAAAGTCACCCAGGTACGCAGACGTATATATATAGTCGCAGGTGGACCCCACCCGAAGATTCTCTTTGGTTATTGCCGCACTCGCCAAATACTTGGGGTTGGATGATTTTTTCCGAGCTTTGCCAAGCTCAAAAAGAGTGGGGATTGTGTACAATCTCGTATCCGACGAGTGGTGTCGGCAGGACCCAGACCGGCCGGACTGAGCAATCCAAGTCCCGGGCGAGTCCCCAAGTGGCCGGAACTCGGCAGCCCCGACTCTCCCAAGCGAGGTGGAACTACCAGGGGGCGAGTGGAGCCGGACCACTCGCACTCGCCCCAGGCGAGCTCGACAAGTGGTAGGCGAGTAGGGCCAGCCGGGCCCGTACTCACCGAAGTCCAGGAGGAGGCGACGAGTGCCAGCTCCATCGAGCACTCGCCGCCCCAGGCGAGTAGAGGTCTCAGTGACTACTCGCCCAGTCATTTATGATGTTTTTACCATTTTTGTCCCCGCTGGCCTGCCCATAGCCTTCCAGAACAGCGGATTTACGCTGTTGGCAGGCCAACCAGGGCTGCACATAGTTGTTTGGAGCAGCGGATGTTGGCTATTTGCAGGCTGTTTTCAGAAATCTATAAATAGGACCCAAGAGCTACCTCAGAAGACATGCTTACTTGTGCCCCAGTCTTTTAGCGTTTTCTGAGGTTGCCTTAGCTTGACATTTGACTAAGGAGGGGAAGCACTCTAAGATGTTCCGGTTGTGTGGTAGGACCTCCATGCCGAGCCTTTGGGTCAGTTCCCTTTCTTTTTCCTTTGTTATTTGGCTTGCAGGAGAGAAGTAGGTGTGCGATCACCCCTTCCCCATGGGTGAACTCCACAAGAGACCGAATTTTCGGTTTCAACAACGTCTGCGTTACTGTCCAGTCAGATGTTGTCGGACCCCGCTCCTGAGGGTGAGCATGCTTTGGCAGTAGGAGGTCGACGGGGGAGGCAGTTCGAGAAGGGATCTGGAAGTGCACGAGTCAGATCCGCATCGAGGAAGGCAGTGACGTGCTACCATTGCAGGCAGAGTGGCCATTTCAGGAGACATTGTCCGTAGCGTGCGCAGATTTCTGGGGACCTCCAGGGTGCGCGCAAGGCGACGGTAGCTACGACAGATGATAGTGACGCGTCTCTCCTCATCACTGAGAGTCCATGTGACTCAGATAGTTGGATATTGGATTTTAGTGTTTCGTAACACATTTACTCAGATGCATAGATGTTCAGTTCACTGGAGGTGACGACTGTGTCAGTCTTTCTGGGTGACGACTCAGCATGTGAGGTCACGGGGACAGGGACAGTGGACATCGGGACGCATGACAGAGCAGTGCATAGGCTTGAGCGGGTACATCTAGTACTCAAGCTGCCCAGGAATTTGATATCGCCGGGCAGACTAGACTCCAGAGGATGCAGTTTTGCGGCAAGAGGTGAAGTTCTGACGGTGACACGAGGACGCATTGTGCTCATGCGAGCTATGCAGTGCGGTAGTCTTTACCTGCTGATGGGGACCACGATGCGAGGTGGTGTGCCCATGATTTCTGCGGCTGACAGAGTTGATGGTCGAGGTGGTGTAGAGGATCGCCCTTCTGGTAGTCTGACTAGGCGAGTCAGATTCGACGATACAGTTGCGTCGATATTCTGAGGTTGAGCCAGAGCAGAGATGAGTCGACTGGAGCAGGTCGGCTGACGCCTCAGGTTCTTGAGGTGGTGCTTCGTGCAGGCTGGTGTTTCGTGCAAATCGTGTTACGTGCAGTGTTGCTTCGCGCAGTTGATGTCTAGTGCAGATGATGTTTTATGCAGGGAGTGCTTCGTGCAGGTGGTGGCTCTGAGTCCCAAACCAAGGTGGTGGATTGTTGTTCTTTTTTTGGTTTGGATAGAGCGACGAAATCAAAGAAAATAAATAGTAATATTTCTTTTCTTTTTTTGGATTTCCTTGAGTTACCAATTAAGAGGGAGAGATTAAATTGAATTCCTTACCTATGGGAAAAGTTAACCGACCCTGTAGCCGGTGAGAAAGGGGATAGCCGCCTGAACACTCTTGGAGGAGCCGCTCGTGGGAAGAGTTTAACCGCTTTGGAGATAAAAGTTCAGCCTCTCTCTCTCCTCTCTCTCTCTTGCTCGTTCACTCAGAGAGGCCGTTGACCTTGAGTGTTGTCGCCGGTCTTGGAGGAGGTAGCCGCCAGCGTTGAGAGAGAGAGTTGCCGCCGGGCTTGGTAGAGTTTGTCGCCGTCGTTGCAGTGGACGTTCTTTGGAGGGAGAGACGTGATTCGACAACGTGCATTGGTGCAGTTAGCCTCGACGGTGATTTCTCTCCGGTGGTGGCGTTGTTCTCCGGTGGCGGGGTCGTTCTCCGGTGGTGGTGTGGTTGAATGTCGGACCTCGACGTTGAAGGTTCCGGTGAACCTTTTGCTTCCGTGAGGCGGATTGCAGTGCAGATCTCAGATTCTCGGCGCGGATCGTGCGTGTCCGGTGCATTCACGGCGTATTCACTGGACGGTCATTTTTCCTCATGTTTTCTCTTGTATTTGAATTTTATTTTCATTATATAAATTTTGTGCCCGTTTTTTGTGTTCTTGTTACCTGCAAAATTTTATAGCTGTGCCTATTGTATACCTGATTCTACAACGGCCTGGTGAGCCACCTTAGACCTGACCTGAGCCTAATCGGGCCCGGGTCTAATCGGGCTCAGACCCGGGTAGATTTAGGCAGGGCAACCAGACTCGATCTAAATTTGCACCTCTACTGAAAAGTGCGACGGTCGGCATGTGGTAGGAGGCAAGCTTGCCGTGGGGCGCGGTGCTTGGCGCGGTGCAAAGAAGGTTCAGTGGCGGGGTGCTGCCTTCTTTGTATTGTTGCTTCAAATAAGTTCCTTCTCTTTTTGCTGTTGGCGGTTTGCTTGAGCTGTAGCATTGAGGCTGGGGCGATTGTGCGGAAGCGTGCTGCCTGCGTGCCTGCGGGCGGCGGGAAGCCGGCGAGTCCTCCTATGGATCTTTTGGCAAAGGTGGATGTTCCGGTGGCGGAGGACGTTGCTTCGTCGCACCATTCTGGGTCGAATGGCGATCGCTCTGAGGATGACGCAGGTTCTGCAAGTTCTTGCCCCTCCAGATCTGTCCATGATACCTCCTCTGGTTCGGACATGGAAAAAACTGCTAATTCTCCAAACCACACTTCAGGTATTCGAGAAAATGCCTGAGTGAAATATGCTTCATCTCTTCCCAAAACAATTGGGGGTTCTCAGTCTCCTCCAAGTCATGCTGCTCAGCCTGCCTGCTTGGTCTTTCATCACAGGTTCCATTGATGTACTAATGAATGTGTTCAGGAATGGTGTAAGGTTTTAATCTCTCATTTAATGCATAGAAGACAAGAATGTTGTTTAGCATTAATATATAAAGACAATTGGACTGAAGATTGTGTAAATTAAGAAACACATTGGATTCATCTTTCAATTTTATCTTTCTTTATTACAAAAATGAATAGATAAATAAGAGCTTTGTAAATTATCCTACTTAGAAAAACAAATAACTACAAACTAAAATGCCCAATTCATGTAAAAAATTTGGGCTGCCAATATTCAATGTGCTGCCTATATCGTTCTGTTGGGCTGCCATTATAATTAGGCTGCCAATAATGAAAGCCAAACTGTCAATATGAAGGTCCTTTTTAGAAATATCAGGTATTAATGTAATTAATAAGAATCAAGTGTGTAACTGTGTAAAATATCCAGTCTTACAAATCCGGTCGGGGCCCAGTACGAGACTGCAATTCCTTAATTATTTTTATTAATTATTAGTAATAATTAATAGTATTTACTAATGATTCTTTAAACTATATTCTTATATTTTAGTAATTACTTATCTTATAAACTAAATTATCTTGAAACTTAAAAAAATATTAATTATAATTACTAAATTAATAAAGGTCCGGGGCCTAGGCTGCACGGCAGTCGATATTACCGGCTCAAAGACATTGAATGCGGATTCTTTGGGCCGTTGAACTGTCCTAACTAAGCCCGTGAAACGGTGTCAGCCCGGTCCTAGTCTTTGCCAGGCTTTAGTTTTTGGGCCTAGCCTAGGCCTACACAAGGCTAAGGCAAAAACTAGGCCCCTAATGCTTGGCCCGTAACTAGACTAGGCTTACTTGGACCCAGGCTTAACCATGCCTTTTTTAAGGTCCGATTTGGGCGGGCTTATGCCCATGCCTTTTGGACGCCTTAAGTCTATCATCCATTTTTGGTCCACAGTGAAATCATATTGGATGATGTTGTTTGATAAAATTGATTATGATAACAATTGTATTTGTGATTCATTTGGCGGTCAGATTTTTTCTGAACAGAATTCAATGGATTCACTAATCTATTTTTTTATATTATTTTTTAAAATAAAAAAATTCTGCATCCTTAAATTTTTTGGAGAAAAGTCTTGTTCATATTAGGAGGAATTTTCTGTCCGAGCTCAGTTTCTAGATATTTTCGTCTTGAATTAATGAGAAGCCTGAAATTACACCCATGGTCCATGCATTTCTGACATTTGATATGCACTTTTGCACCCGGACACAAATTCATAGCTTCTCATAGGTTCGAATTCAATCTGGAATTCAGAGGGAAAAATTAGGCTATGACTTCGTTTTGTTTGGCGTTTCGCCGCCTCCGTTTGGAGCAAATGCCGCCGGACGACGGGTAGACAAATGGTTGCCGACGGCGTTTGCTTCGTTTGCTCCCGCAGCAAGAAGGAAACGACTCTTTTCCCCTCCATTTCGAATCCCACCTCTTCGTCTCCGATTCCAAAATACCGTTTCGACCCGCCGACTCCACCCGCCACTGTCCAACCAAATATAGCCTATATTAGATGGACAAATGGGATCCTGATCCCATTTTGAGATGGTCTCACTTTGCAGAAGAACTCTGGAACTGACCACGGGCACCGCGGAAGAAAGCCTCCACTTCCGGTGAATCGAAAAAAACACCACTGATTGCCCGGTCGGCAGTCGATTGGACCGTGAAGGCTCCGTTTTCCTCTTCCTCAGCGTCGGAGGCGGCACCAATGTCGCCGGAATCTTCGCATCCAACGCCGTTGGCGTCCTGCACTTCACTTCTTCGTATTCCGCAACTCTCCTCACCCCCGCCTCAATTTCCATCAGCATCCGCGCAGTTGATTCACTGGAACGCTGCAGATCCCTTGTGATTAGCTACCATGGATCAAAGAAGAAAAAAAATCCGTGGCGATGAGATCGGCGGAGAACACCCGCCGGATTTATTTTTCCCAAAGTTTGCAGAGAGAGAATTATAGGGAGGACATTCAGTTCAGTTAGGGTTTCGTGTCGGACCTGCGTTTGGAACGCCAAGCAAATTACTGACGATGGAGAATCTTCGCCATTTTTTGTCTGACAGCTACGGATCAACTAACAATGGTGGGAAGTTGGTGCGATGGTGCTGAATCAAAATCTCATGCTTGGGGAAGACGAGGTTATCTATTTCTTCTTTTCACCTTTATGAAGGTAATTTAGTTCTTAAAAAAAAAGCTCAGGCCGCTGACAGAAGAAACTGAAGTTTTATTTTAATTGTCTTCTGTGTTCCAGGCTCTAACATCTCGCATTGATTCTGTAACAGCTAAAAGCATAGATTCAAGGGATAGGATCTCGCCAGCTCATCAATCCATGACATTAGCAATTAAATTACTAGATGGCGACACATGTCCCCGCCAAACGACTCTTTGCTGGCAGCCCAACGACTCTTTTTGGCATTAGCAATTAAATTACCAATGTAACCTCGCCGACGAGAAGTCCGGCGAGTTTACCGACTAACAATAGCTAATGAAGAAAATAATACTAATTTTATTAAATTCAAAGACATGAGTCTTACATTTTCTCATTGATATTTATACTATGCTTAGGAAATAGGAAACAACTGAAATAGGGAAATACATAATCAGGAAATAAAGCCAAATAAGTGAATATAAAAAAGAGCCGTTGGGCTGCCGACAAAGAGCTGTTTGGCAGGGACACGTGTCGCCATCTGGTAATTTAATTGCTAATGCCATGGATTGATGAGCTGACGAGATCATATCCCTTGAATCTGTGCTTTTAGCTGTTACATCACTCCCCAACCTCGATAGCAACATCCACATTGCTTAAAACATTATCTTCTTCCACACTGCTGCGTCGTTTGAGCTGAAATACTGTAGGGCGCCGACAGAGAGAACTAGTGCGCCGCGGTACGAATGGAAGCCCGGGCAGCTGGAGGGACTTTCGTAGATGAAGACGCCGTGAGCGGCGAGGAGCTTGTGATCCTGGTTGCCCGATGTTGGGCCATAGTGTTGGAGGTTCCCCCATCCCATGGATTACTGGGGTGGTCATAGATAAGTCATTCGTTGGTTCTTGTTCCCCTTGCTCTTCATTTCCAGTGTGTTGGGTTGAACCGTCTTTAGTACCTGCATCAAACGGATGTGTGTGAGCGTTTTGTTGTAAACTTAAGGATAGACGTACCTGGTTAGGAAGGGAGTCCACGTCTTCCCAAGAGCCGTCTTCTGGTGCTAATCCTTTCCACTGGATTAATGCTTGATGGACCTACTTGTTCTGACGCCAGATGAAACGTTCGTCCAGAACCGCCAATATTCCATGTATTAGAGTGTTATTGGCGTCCAACGGTGGTAAATAATGGACAATATGTTCATCTGATTCATAATAAGGTTTTAGTAAAGGGACATGAAACACTGGGTGAATCCGTGAGTATTCGGGTAGTTGTAATTTGTACGCGACGGGGTTAATTTGCTGAATGATTTTAAATGGCCCGTAATACTTTAAGTTGAGTCATGCCGATTTTTGTTGTTTTAATGACAGTTGTTTGTAAGGATGTAGTTTCAATAACACTAAATCGCCCTCAGTAAGCTGAATTGGTGTTCTTTTTTTTGTTTGTTGTAGCCTGGATGTGATGCTGGGCCCTTTGAAGATTTAGGCGAAGCTTCTTCAATAACTTGTCCATGTTACTTAACTCTGCTTGTACAACTTGTATTGTATTATTGTTATTATAGTGCCGAACAATAGCAAGTGGTCGTCGGCCGAACATGGCTTCAAAGGGTGTCATATCGGCCGATGAATGGTATGTGGTGTTGTAATAGAATTCTGCCCAACTCAGTAATTTGGACCAGTGCTTAGGATTTTTGTGTGCGAATATCCTAAGATACTGGTTCAAGCATCTATTCACCCGCTCTGTCTGTCCATCCGTTTCTGGATGATAGGCAGAGCTATAATTGAGCTTGGTCCCTTGTTGTGTGAACAACGCCTTCCAAAATTTGCTTAAAAATACTGGGTCACGATCAGTGATGATTGCATCAGGTAGACCATGCAATTTCCCGATGTTATCCCAAAATACACGAGCGACGACCGACCCCGTTAGTGTTGTTAGTGGTGCGAAATGAGCCCCTTTTGTGAGGCGATCTACTACCACCAACATGTTAGTGTATCCCTCAGAGGGAGACAAATGTGTTATAAAATCCATACACAATTCTGTCCAGATTTGTGTGGGGACGGGTAAAGGCTGAGGAACCCCAAAAGGGCTATGATTCATTCCCTTCCTTTTTTGACATAAATCACATATTTTGATATACTGCTTCATGTCATTTATCATTTTAGGCCAGTAATAGTTAGATTGTAAGCGGTAATAAGTTGGTTTAATTCTGGAGTGTCCACTTGAATGGGAAGCATGAGCTTCCTAGATTAATTGATGTCGTAGTCGGAAAGTATCCAGTTGGTTGGTGTGGTCGAATCATGTCGCAGTACATGGTTGATCTTTTTATCTAAACGGTCTGAGGGATACCAGTCGGCCAACTTCTGAATTTTTTTTACATATATTATAAGAACAAGTTAGTCTGTTTAATGTTTGGTTTGGTTGTCTGAACAAGGCGTCAGCTGCTGAATTTAATCATCCCGGCTTATATTCGATTTTAAAATCATAGCCTAATATTTTTGAAAGAAAACGCTGTTGGGATGGACTGTTTAGTATTTGGGTGGTCAGATGATGAAGTGTATGATGATCCGTACGTATTATAAAGGGGGCTCCCAGAAGATATTGACACCATTTATCCAATGCCGTACGTATTTTGTGACAATATTGCTCCGATTTTGCAGCCAGATGCGTCGGTTTCTAGTGTAAAAGGTTGTGTAAAATCAGGTAGCGCTAGTACTGGGGCCGCCGTTAGTTGTTTCTTAAGTTGTTCGAATGCCCTGGTTGCTTGCTCATTCCACTTAAATCCTTCCTTTGTTAAAAGATCTGTTAGTGGTGTTGCCACTGTGGCGTAGTGTTTAATAAATCGTCTATAATAACCCGAGAGCCCTAAAAAGGATTTTAATTGTTTAGCTGTTGTTGATCTTGGCCATTTTAAAATGGTGGCTACCTTTTCTGGGTGGGGGCTTACTCCTGAAGCGGTAATGACATGGCCTAAGAAGTCTACTGTGGATGTCATAAATTGACATTTGGTGAGTTTGACATAGAGGGAGTTCGTGCGCATTGTTGTCAGGATGATGTTTAGATGACTCAAATGACTCTGCAGAGCCTGACTATATATTAGGATATAGTCGAAAAAGATAACGACAAATTTCCTTAAATAGGGCTGGAAAACCGTATTCATTAAGGATTGAAAGGTTGCAGATGCGTTAGTGAGGCCGAAGGGCATAATTAGAAATTCATAAGATCCTTGTGGGGTACAGAAGGCTGTCTTGTGTATTTCATCTAGATGCATACGCACCTGATGATATCTCGATTGTAAATCTAGTTTGGAAAATAATGCTGAGCCGTGTAGTTCGTCGAATAATTCATCTGCCGTCGGCATTGAGAAAGCGTCACGTATTGTTATGGAGTTTAAAGCTCGGTAGTTCACACAAAATTTCCATGTACCGTCCTTCTTTGTTATCAAGAGAACCGGGGAACTAAACGACGAGGAGCTTGGTCGGATCAGTCCTTCGGCTAACATTTCTTCCACTAAGCGATCGATTTCTGTTTTCTGGTACTGCGGATAACGGTATGACCTTACCTTGATAATTGTCCCCGGGGTTTGTAACAGTATTTTGTGATCACAGTCACTTGGTGGGGGTAGTGGGGTCCAGGAGGTATATTTGCCGTGGCGTGAAATGTGGGTCGAGTTGTCTTAATCTCCTCTAACCATTGTTCTTCGTACAGTTTTGCGAGATTGAAGGCTTCGTCTAGTGTATATGGTCGTTTGAGTAATAGCGCTTCTTTGGATTGCCGGTTTTAGTCCTAGATTTTAATAATTCCGGAGGTATTCCATTTATTTTGGTTGCTAATTCTTCAAACTTATCTTTAAAAGACATAACAATGGTTATTTGTCGTAATATTGTGAATTTAATCATGGGATATTCGAACGCTGAGGGGACAAACCGTGTAAAGAGAGCGAATTTGAATTCGTTCCAATTGAAATAAGCCCCGTCAGGATTCAAGGGTTCATACCAACGTGAGGCTGGTGGGTCCAAGTGCATTGCTATAATAGGCATATACACTGAATATGGTATGTTATAAAATCGAAAGTAATGTTTGGTTTTTTAAACCCAATCGGTTGGGTCTCCATTTTCGAATCGAGGGAAATGAAATTTTACCTGACCGAATGAGGAAAAAGGGGGAGTAGAAGTAGCACCTGAAAAATTTGCAGGGGAATGCTCACTACCATCCCTATACGGGTTGTTTGGTGGTTGTGCGTTGCCGAAATTCCAAGATTGCGGTGGTAGACCCTGTACTGATTGGAACAGATTATAGGCTGGTCCCCCGGTGGAAGAGTGGAGCCCTGATTGAACCGTGATGCTGTGGTTCCTCCTGTGGCTAGATGGGGAAATCGCGGGTTGGGCAAAAGCCCCGTTGTGCCGAAATGGATGGATTGTCCTGGGAGCAATTGCTGGGATAGTGATAATGTTCCCGAATGTTGTGCGGCGAGCGGCCCTCGTGATCTAATACTGAGACTTTGTACCGTTCCCTGGAAACTTGGAAACTGGGTGCCCGGGCTTAACATGTTTCCATCGATGATGCATTGAGATGGATTCATTATGCCAAAATTAGTGAAATTTCGAGGTGGTGTGAACGACGATGTGGCCGGTGCGGAAATCCCGGTCGATGATGATGAAGGGCCATTTAAAAGAACTTCTGACTGAGACCGGAGAGAATAAAATCCTCCCTCCCGTGTGTGGGGTGGATGTGCTTTTAGCAAGGAACTCATTTCTTGTCGTAATAAACATAAATCTTGGGATGATTGTTCGGTAGATTGGTGAATCGTCATGGTCAGTTTCAGCATTTCTGCCTCCAATCTGTTGAAAATTTGAGCCTGCTCCGCATGACGTTGGTCCATGGTCTTCCAGATTTCCTTTTTTCCGTTGGAAAGATCCTTTAATCGCGTATTCAGTGGTGGTTCGGTGCCCGCCATGGCGAGTCTCTCAACGAGAGCACCAATGTAACCTCGCCGGCGAGAAGTCCGACGAGTTTATCGACTAACAGTAGCTCATGAAGAAAACAATACTAATTTTATTAAATTTAAAGGCATGAGTCTTACATCTTCTCATTGATATTTATACTATGCTTAGGAAATAGGAAACAACTGAAATAGGGAAATACATAATCAGGAAATAAAGCCAAATAAGTGAGTATAAAAAAGAGCCGTTGGGCTGCCAGCAAAGAGCCGTTTGGCAAGGACACGTGTCGCCATCTTGTAATTTAATTGCTAATTCCATGGATTGATAAGCTGGCGAGATCCCATCCCTTGAATCTGTGCTACAGATTCCATAATAAAAGAAATTAGGTTTTTTATATAGAGCAAAATCTGTTGCATTCTATGTTCTTACTGTTTTTTATCATTCCAAGAACAGTTTTGTTGTTCATTCATATGCATAAATTAAGATTCATAATGATTTAGGGAATTAAACGAGGGAGTGGTAGACCGATAAAGACTTGAAATGAAAGTATAAGGAAAGACATCATGTACTTAGGCATTAGTGAGATTATGACTAAAGATAGGGCACAATGGGGACAAAGGATCCATATAGCCGACCCCACTATAGTAGGATAAAGGCTTGAGCGTTGTTTTTGTTGTAATGATTTAGGGAAAGAAAATTTGTTGTATGAAGTAATATGAACAAGTTTTTGTCACTCAACCATCAAATCTAACGTTCCGTTCGGTCCCCCTAGAATTGGAATTCTGGAAATGGAATTCAGTCAATTCCAAAAGCAGCAGGAATTAGAATTGACTGAATTCCAATTTTGTTGTTCGGCTGCTGTGCAGAATTGGACATCGGGTATAGAAATTTGACAATTCTGCTGTTTGGATGCAAAATGGAATTCAATTCTGGAATTGAAATTAACAGAGCGAAAAAACTAATTCAAAATAAAAAAGCACTTAAATAAAATCAATCACAACATTAAAATAAACCAGAACAAAACAGATGTAAATATAAGCCTTAGAACAAAACAGATGTAAATATAAGCCTTAGAACAAAACAGATGTAAATATAAGCCTTAGAACAAAACAGATGTAAATATAAGCCCTAGAACAGAGCCGAATGCCATTACTGGTGCAGGAGAAAGAACCCGTAGAACAAAACATATCTATATTATCAGATCTCAAAATAAGTTTTAGAAGTTGGTAAGCAAATGTATGGTTTTCTTCAATGGAAAATCAGATCTGAAAATAAGGAGGAAGAACTCGTAAAGAAGAACTAGATCTCAAAATGCAAAACCTGATCTATGATTTTCGGTAAAGAAGAACCCAAAGAACCCATGAAAAAATCAGATCTCTATTACCTGAGGTTGCAAGAGTTTTCACCATCGGAGATGTATGTAGGAGTAGTTTGCCGGCCGACCGGGAGTGGGAGAAGCCGGCGGAGTCCTGTCATGGAAGATCAAGAGAGGAGAAAGCACGAAGTATCACTGGCGACGGGATAGGGTTATTGGGTTCTTCTCCTCCCCGAAATCCAGCAAATCTCCACGGTGAACCCAAAGAATTGTGCAGTATATTAAAACCTAGGAATTATAAGCAATATCAATTCCAAGCTATTTCCAAGGTGCCAAACGGCGGAAATGAATTTAAACCTCCCAATTCTAATTCCAGAATTCCAATTCTGAGGGCCGAACGGAGCGTAATAGAAGTTGATGATAGAGTATATTTTGAAACCATTTTCCGCTTTAGTAAAGTTTCCATGCAGGTTAATTTACACACCCAGTTTCTTGTTGACATCAATAATTCAATACAAAGAAGTCCTAGCACAGCTGGTGTGGTGGCCGCGAGCCATTGTTCGAATGCAATGGAGCAAAATTGCCGTGCCACGCATACCCTTATGCTTTCATGTTGCGTTGCAATCTAATTGAAACCTTGAGTATTACATCTCTCTAGCATGCTCCTTTATCTTCCCAATAATTTGACACTTTTTATTTCCATGAAGCCTATTACTGGTTTGGTGACAAATTCTTGTATGGTTTCCTTGACCTATGTTGTCTTTTTGTGTCCTTCCAATCCTAAGTTTCATGCATCTCTTTAGAATGTTGGTACCAATTTATTAGCAGTTTTAGGTACCATTTGGCATGGCGTTTTTACACTTGTGTTTGGACAAAACACCACTGTTGAAGCCAAATATGACCTCAACTAGAGTTCGAAGAAAAAGGGGGTGCAGCCAAAACCTACTTCTCTCAAGTCTCAACCCTCGACTGGATTCAAAGGACCTAAGACTGACCCAATAGCCTCAGCAGGGAGGTCCCACCTCACACCCGGAAGATCTCTGAGAGCTTCCCCTCCAAAGCCAAAGCTGGGCTAGGAGCTCCTCAGAAAGCACTGAAATTTGGGAGATAATGATAGCCTGCCTTCTAAGGAGCCCTTATGGGTCTATTTATAGCATCTTGCTGTCCTGAAATTACTGAAAAGCCCCTAGTTGGTCTGCCAATAGCCGAATCCCGCTGTTTTTCTGAGGGTACTGAAGTAATTTCTCCTGAGGGCAATTAGGACATTCTACCCAAGGCCCTGGGCCCCCCCTCGGCGAGAGCAGAGCCGAGGACCTCCTGTCCAGAGCCTGGCGCGAACGCTCTCGCCTGCTTACAGGCGAGAGCCCTTTGAGATTGGAGCCTGGCGCAAGCGCAAGCGTTCCCGCGCCGGCCGCGCTCGACGATCTTGGCCCGCTGTTCTCCGTTCGACGATCCGGTTGCGCTCGCCGATCTTGGATCGACGATCTGGCGCGATCGTTCCCGCCTACTTTGGGCGAGATCTTCCTTAGGGCGGGAACTCCTTCGGCTAGCCCAACTGTGACCATTGTGCCTCCTGGTCTGACTCAGCGAATATGGGGTTGTACAACCACTGTCATAGAATGCATGATTGGTATGACAATGGTTATGACCTAATTGCTTAGATGAGGTCGGGCGTTCACGAAATACGGTTCATAACCGCCCCTTTCACGGCTGCCACTGCCGTGCCAAACATTGCCTTAATCTAAAATGTAGGCCATGGAGTACTTTTTATTGCTTAGTTGTAATCATCTATTACTTGGATAAAGAAAAATCTCGGTGTGATAGGTTTAAGTATCTTGGGTATATTATTCGGAAGAATGATAATATAGACGAAGATATAACCTATAGAGTTATGGCTGAGTGATTAGCATGGAGAATTTTCTCCGAAATAATATGTGAGAAAAATATTTAAAAGATACTATTTAAAAGGTACTATTTCTGTAAAAGTAATATTAGATTGACGGTGTCCTACGGATCAAGTGTTGTGAAGAATTCCGAGGTTTTGTAATATGTGTCATGTGTGCATCTATTTCATTAATCTCATGGGAATTTATACAGGTTCAATTTGAATCTTTCCTTCTATGAGGAAGCCGGAAGGATAGTGAATACATAACATATATGCATTATAGCTTTAAGTCTTGTTGAATTAAGGGACAATGTGTGTTTTGGTTAAAGCTCTGGTCATGCTAAAGTGAATGCTCATTCGTGTAATTGTTGGAATGATTGCTAGTTGGCGTAACTTCTAGATTGGAATTGTTAACCCCTCAGTCCGCAACATCCTACAAGATTCCAAAGCCCCCCTTTCAGCAGGCGCGGACGCGATTTGTCAGTCCGCCCAGTCCGGCAAGGTCACCGATCGGACACCAAGGATGGTACCCCAGCAGCGGACGCAAGGACCTGTCCGCTCAGCCCGCCAGAACTTTGGGATCAGCTTCTGCAGCGGCGGACACAGTGTCTCGTCCGCCCAGGCCGCCGCCTTCCAGCAGGATCGCGCCCAGCAGCAGTGGAAGCTCCAGTCCGCGAGCCCAGTCCGCCCCTTCTGCGCGGACTGGCGTGTTCTTTCTTTTTGCTTCCCGTCACCGCTGCCCGGTTCTCCTGTACCCCGGGCAGTCGGTTATTTTAGCCCTGCCCGTTTGGGCAGGCCCCCTGTCCTATAAATAAGGGGGAGGTGGTGCACCCAAGGCACGCTGACTCGGACCCGGGAGCCTACTTGTTACAGGCTGCGGACTCGAATCTTGTGCCTTGGGGACTCCCCCTCGCTCTGCTCTTGTCCAACTTTTCCTTTCACTTGTAACCAAATCCTTCTTCAATCAAGGGAAAGCCCGTCGCAAGAGAGACATTCAGGCCGCGACGAGCGAAGTCTGTTGTTGCCGTGGTTCACGGCCCTGCTCTTCTTCCTGCCCTCATCCGCTTAGTAAATCACTACTCGCTGTCTCCCTATTCCCCGGTGATCGAACCGTTAGCTGGTGGTGCTCGACCCCCTTGTGTTTTTCGTGCATCAACAGTTAACACGCGACCTTCAGATCCGAGTGATGTTTTGAAATCAGCGAACGGAAATGTCAGACCGCAGAGCCCGCTCCTCAGACCGCTCCAGCTCTTCAGAGGACTCTCTTTGGGACGCGATTGAGCAAGCTCGCCTTGAGGCCGAGCAGTCCCCCTAGCAGACCGACCAGCGTCTCGACGCAATCAACCAAGCTCTGCTCGCGCTGGCCCAACGGCTTGCTCCTCAGGCCGCAGCGGACCTAGCGGACTCGCCAGTCCGCCAGACCCCAGCTCGCCGAACTCCGCTTCGGCAGTCGCCAGCAACTCCTCGGAACCCTGCTCAGTCCGCTGCCCCTCTGCGCCCTTAGGAGGAACAGTTTGCTTTCAGAAATTTCTTCAGACAAGCTGCCAGGGGCACTCCTGCCCGCCAGCTTCATTTTGCTGACCGTCAGTCCGCCGAGCCCGTGGACTCCCCGGCTCCAGTCCGCCCCTTCTACCCCGCAGAGTTCGAGACCCCGTCTCCCTTTGTTAACCGAATCCGATGGGAATCGGCTCCGAGCAACTTCAGGGAGCCTCGCATCCCATTCTATTCAGGAGGGACTGATCCAGTCTCTCACCTCAAAGCATTTGAGGGGGCGGTTGCTTTGAGATGCCTCTCAGATGCTATCAAGTGTAAACTCCTGGTTACCACTCTCGAAGGGCAAGCGAGAGAGTGGTTCTACGAGCTGCCTTCGGGCACTATCTCTTCTTTCGCAGAGCTTCGTAGCCAGTTGTTGCTGAGGTTTGCTATCTCGAGGAAGAGGAAGAATGGGCCAGCTGCCCTATTTGAGATCAAGCAGAGGGATAATGAATCGGTGGCGCGATTCGTTGATCGTTTTCAGAGAGAGATCCAAGGGGTCAGGAATGTAAACCCCGATTATTATAAGGTCGCCTTGATCCATGTCCTCCGGGAAGGCCCTCTGAAGTTTAAAGCAACAACCAAGGCACCTGAGACTTATCAAGAGTTGATCGCCATGGTCAACTGTTTCATTGAATGAGAAAATGCCAATCCAACTTATGTCTCATCCCTGACAGCTAAGGCTGAAGGAAGGGATGCCTCCACTTCTTCCTCTCGTGGCAAGCCCCCTCGCCCAGACTTCCAGCCTCCGTCTCAAAGAGGCAGGAACTTCCGCAACAAGAAACCTTTCCAAGGCCATCAACAGTTTCATGAGCAGAGACTGCCGTTGGCCGCCACTCCCGCCGTTCCATTGCAAGCTCTACCCATCCTCCAACAAGCAGCCTTGCCTGCTCCGATCCAATTTGATGAAAGCCCCATGGAAGACACTGCAGATCTGGACCTTGACGAAGTCATCCAGATCCTGCAAAGGAGATCAGAAGAAAAGAGGCAAGAGCCACAATATTGCCAGTTACACAAAGAAAAGGGCCATTTGACTGAGGACTGCAAGGCCCTTCGCACGCTGATAGAGAAGGTGCTTGCCGAGGGCAAGATCGACTTAGGCAAGAAGGATTCTCCTTCTTCTTCGAAGCCATCCACCTCAAAGGGCAAAGAAGTAGCTGAGGCATACCAGGAATGTGTGGATGTAGAAGACGAAGGCCGTCTGGGGCCGATCAACGTCCCTGTGGAGTGCTTCGATGCAGATGATGAAGGGGTCCTGGGATGCCTCTTCTTCATCCATGGTGGAGCAGGGACCGAGTCCACTCGGAAGTCGTCAATTTCAAGGGTCACCGAGGCAGAGGTGGCCTCTTCTTCCGTTGCTCCTCCAAGTGAGGTTGTCACCTTTGGTCCAAAAGATCTATCTCAAACAGCCAACCCGTTTGATGACGATGTAGTAATCAAGGCTGTAGTGGGAGATTTTACAGTTGATAGAATTCTTGTTGACACAGGCAGCTCGGTCAACCTCCTGTTCAAGTCTACCTTTGAGGCCCTGAGGACCGGGAAACCTCTGCTTTCCACTGAGGGGCCACTCTATGGTTTCTCGAGAGAGAGAAAGGAAGTGGAGGGCAGCGTCATCCTGCCCGTGAAGCTTGGAGGGGCGATTAAGCAGATACAATTCATAGTGGTTGACGCACCCAGCAGCTACCATGCCATCTTCGGCAGGCCCCTGTTAAACAAGTATCAAGCGGTGGTTTTCACTTACCACCTTGCCATCAAGTTCTTTGCCGATGGAAGGATGTGTCGGGTCAGGAGCGACCCAAGAAGAGCAAGGGAGTGCTACGTCCGCACTGTCAACATGGTTGAAGCCAGCCCTTCCCTTGCTCCAACGGAAGCTGCGGAAGCCTCTTCCAGTTCAGAAGCAGCTGCTGATGAAGGTGCTCACCTGGAACCTGCCCAGGTGACGCAAGGAGTCCCCATTGCTGCGGGGGAAGAGAGGAAGCTCTCCATCAACCCTGAGCTACTAGAAGATCAAAAGGCTGAGTTGATTTCCTGCTTGCTGAATAACTTGGATGTCTTCGCCTGGTCAGCAGAAGACATGCCAGGAGTGGATCCTGATGTTGCATGCCACCACTTGAATGTTGTTCCCGGCTGCAGGCCCATACAACAAAAGAAGAGGGACATAGTCACAAAGCTTGCTGAGCCGATAAGGGAGGAGGTCGCAAAGCTCCTCAAAGCAAATTTTATCAAAGAAATTCAATATCCTACTTGGATTTCTAATGTTGTAATGGTTAAGAAACCAGGAGGAAAATGACGAATGTGTGTAGATTTTACCAAACTTAATAAAGCATGCCCTAAAGATTGCTACCCCTTGACTCGGATAGATTCTTTAGTTGATTCCGCGGTAGGGTACTCCTATATGAGTTTTTTAGATGCGTTTTCTGGTTATCACCAGATAAGAATGCATAAGCCCGACGTTCCTCACGCGTCGTTCATTACTAATGATGGTTGTTATTGCTACCTTATGATGCCCTTTGGGCTTAAAAATGCCGGTGCGACCTACCAACGGATGATGGACCGTGTGTTTAACCATCAGAAGGGGAGGAACCTAGAAGTGTATGTAGACGATCTCTTGATTAAGAGTAAGTCGTTTTCGCTGCACTTGCGAGACCTAGCAGAGACGTTCGCTACTCTGCGTAGGTATAAAATGAAGCTCAACCCTTTAAAATGTACGTTTGGGCGAGTAAGGGGAAGTTCCTTGGTCATCTCCTTACTCCGGAAGGACTTGCCCCCAATCCTGATAAAGTGAAAGCCATCCTTGATATGCCTGCCCCTCGTTCGCCAAAAGAAGTTCAACAGTTAGGGGGGAGGCTGACAGGCCTTGCGAGATTTCTCTCTCGGGTCGGAGATAGGAGCGCTTCATTCTTCAAAACTCTCCGCGGAGCATCCAGGTTTGAGTGGACGGAAGAATGCTCCAAAGCTTTTGAGCAGTTGAAGATGCAACTGACCTCAGCACCCCTGCTTCAGAGCCCCCGGCCAGGAGAGATTCTTTTCTTATATCTAGGGGTTGGCCCTGAGGCCGTCAGCTCCGTTCTTCTTTGGGAAGAGAGCAGGAAGCAATTCCCAATTTACTATGTTAGTCATATCCTAAAGAGTGCTGAGACACGGTATCCAATTTTAGAGAAGCTAGCCTTGGCGCTAGTCATGTCAGCTCGCAGGCTTCGTCCATACTTCCAAGCACATTCAATTCAAGTCATCACCGATCAACCTTTGAAGGGTGTGTTGGAAAAACCAGAGCATTCCGGCAGACTAGCTAAGTGGGCAATAGAGCTGAGTGAATTTGAAATCTCTTATGTGCCCAAGACAACCATTAAAGCTCAGGTCCTAGCAGATTTTCTAATCAACATGCCAGAGTCCGGTTCTGATCGAGCAGAAAGGTCGCCTTTGGCTTGGACCATCTATGTTGATGGTGCCTCAGGCAGAAGTTCTTCTGGAGCAGGAGTGGTTCTCATCAATCCAAACGGAGTCAAGTTTTTTGTGTACACAGGCAAAAAATGGGAGTTGCAGAGATGAGAATGACAAAGGCGACCTTTCTGCTCGATCAGAACCGGACTCTGGCATGTCGATTAGAAAATCTGCTAGAACCTGAGCTTTAATGGCTGTCTTGGGCACATAAGAGATTTCAAATTCACTCAGCTCTATTGCCCACTTAGCTAGTCTGCCGGAATGCTCTGGTTTTTCCAACACACCCTTCAAAGGTTGATCGGTGACGACTTGAATTGAATGTGCTTGGAAGTATGGACGAAGCCTGCGAGCTGACATGACTAGCGCCAAGGCTAGCTTCTCTAAAATTGGATACCGTGTCTCAGCACTCTTTAGGATATGGCTAACATAGTAAATTGGGAATTGCTTCCTGCTCTCTTCCCGAAGAAGAACGGAGCTGACGGCCTCAGGGCCAACCCCTAGATATAAGAAAAGAATCTCTCCTGGCCGGGGGCTCTGAAGCAGGGGTGCTGAGGTCAGTTGCATCTTCAACTGCTCAAAAGCTTTGGAGCATTCTTCCGTCCACTCAAACCTGGATGCTCCGCGGAGAGTTTTGAAGAATGGAGCGCTCCTATCTCCGACCCGAGAGAGAAATCTCGCAAGGCCTGCCAGCCTCCCCCCTAACTGTTGAACTTCTTTTGGCGAACGAGGGGCAGGCATATCAAGGATGGCTTTCACTTTATCAGGATTGGGGGCAAGTCCTTCCGGAGTAAGGAGATGACCAAGGAACTTCCCCTTACTCGCCCCAAACGTACATTTTAAAGGGTTGAGCTTCATTTTATACCTACGCAGAGTAGCGAACGTCTCTGCTAGGTCTCGCAAGTGCAGCGAAAACGACTTACTCTTAATCAAGAGATCGTCTACATACACTTCTAGGTTCCTCCCCTTCTGATGGTTAAACACACGGTCCATCATCCGTTGGTAGGTCGCACCGGCATTTTTAAGCCCAAAGGGCATCACAAGGTAGCAATAACAACCATCATTAGTAATGAACGACGTGTGAGGAACGTCGGGCTTATGCATTCTTATCTGGTGATAACCAGAAAACGCATCTAAAAAACTCATATAGGAGTACCCTACCGCGGAATCAACTAAAGAATCTATCCGAGTCAAGGGGTAGCAATCTTTAGGGCATGTTTTATTAAGTTTGGTAAAATCTACACACATTCGCCATTTTCCTCCTGATTTTGTAACCATTACAACATTAGAAATCCAAGTAGGATATTGAATTTCTTTGATAAAATTTGCTTTGAGGAGCTTTGCGACCTCCTCCCTTATCGGCTCAGCAAGCTTTGTGGCTATGTCCCTCTTCTTTTGTTGTATGAGCCTGCAGCCGGGATCAACATTCAAGTGGTGACATGCAACATCAGGATCCACTCCTGACATGTCTTCTGCTGACCAGGCGAAGACATCCAGGTTATTCAGCAAGCAGGAAATCAACTCAGCCTTTTGATCTTCTGGTAGCTCAGAGTTGATGGAGAGCTTCCTCTCCTCCCCCTCAGCAATGGGGACTCCCCCTCGCTCTGCTCTTTTGTTGTTACAGGCTGCGGACTCGAATCTTGTGCCTTGCGGACTCCCCCTCGCTCTGCTCTTGTCCAACTTTTCCTTTCACTTGTAACCAAATCCTTCTTCAATCAAGGGAAAGCCCGTCGCAAGAGAGGCATTCAGGCCGCGACGGGCGAAGTCTGTTGTTGCCGTGGTTCACGGCCCTGCTCTTCTTCCTGCCCTCATCCGCTTAGTAAATCACTACTCGCAGTCTCCCTATTCCCCGGTGATCGAACCGTTAGCTGGTGGTGCTCGACCCCCCTTGTGTTTTCGTGCATCAACAGGAATATTCAGCTATTAATCTCTACCATGCTACCACAAGTGAACGGGTCCAGGAAGGACACAAAATTTGGGCCAGTTATCAACAAACAACTTCTAGGCAAACAATTTTATGAGGGAGTCAGCAAGCTATTTTTTAGTGTCTTGTGGGAGACAAATGACTTTCTTCTATAGATTGCACCTACATTATCAAAGTAGACAGATGGAAGGAAGTCTACCGGAGTTCTGAATTTTCCTAGTGGATGAGTGACCCAATTGAATATAATTTGATACTAGATGCCAGTGGAGGAGCTGGCAACAAGGGGTTAATTCTTTGTGCTCCAGATGATAGGATGAGAGCCAATGAATATGTTACAGATATGGATGAGGGAGAGGCTCACCCTCGCATGTGGTGCATATATACGCATCGGGCCGAGGTACAAGGACTTGGCTACCAATGAGACGGAGGACATTCACCAGTAGTGCACACGAGCATGGTGCACTCCGTCATCCCTATCTTATTATCACATTTTTGTATTTCAGGTCTATTTGGTTGTTCATCATTTGCACTTTCATGTTATTTGAGCAAGAGATTATATAAGTTTATGTAAGACCTAATATTGGGTATCTTGAAAGTAATATCAATAAAGTGATCCCTAAGTGATGAAATTCTCTTATCATTTCCTTCTTATTCCCCCTCTCCTCCTCTAAACCTGCCACCGACCCATCGTAAGATTTGGTCCCACTTGTCATCTTCAGGCTGTGGTCTCTGCCGCCCAATCCCGCGATCATTCTGAGAGTTAGTCTGCGTCCGTGCGTTTGCGACGAGTCCCGCTCCTTTTGCCGCATCCTCTGTGCGATCACGCTTCATTTGCGCCCTCCTTTCCACGACCGTCCCACCAGCCACTTTCGTGTCTCACCTACTCCTCCGCGCTGCGACCGCTCATCTACGCATGTTACAGCCCACTGCGCCGCCAACGACAATATTCACGCTTACCGTCCTGCTCCCAACGCCAATTACTCGCAATCTTGCTTTCAGCTCCGCCCCTACCATGCATTTTCGCTTCTACCATCCAGCTCCAGCCGTTGCCTCTCGTCACTATTTTTTCGCCCCATCCAGACCACTTCCTCATGTGTTTACCCTGGCTACATTCCATGGTGCAATCAGACACTCCCGCGGTTCAGCTCCTTCCGACTCGACCATCTCGCATCGCCTCGATTCTCATGAGGATTCCATAACCTTTCTACATGCCCTAATCCAATGGTTGGATGCGAAGTTTGATATCTTCATCTCAGGACGGTCAGGCACCTCGTAGACTACCAATGCCGACTCCTCTTCGGTTCTTGGCGTTCCTCTAGGACCCACCGTCACACCTACACTGCCGATTTTTCTGCTTTACTACTGACCTACTCCTTTGACATCCCTACCTTCAACTGGACGGATCCAATGAATTGGATTGTGCGAACAGAGCAGTTCTTCGACATCCATCATACCTCTGAGGCATAGAAAATCTCTACTGTTCTTGTCGGCATGAAAGGGTCAGCCCTCAATTGGGTCCGTTGGCTCCGCCAAAATAACCTTTCTATCTCGTGGTCGGAACTCCAACATGATCTCGTTGTTCACTACGATGTTCACTATTCTGGGATGGTAGTGGAACGTCTTTGTGGCACTTCCACCTCACCCCCCTTCCTGGCCTCCCCGACTAACGACCGATCCCTAGATGACCAACCAAGACCACTACAATCTTCGCACCAAGGAGGCAACAAACATTGACTAGTAGTGTCACGTGCATCATACACTTCGCCATTCCCATCTTATTATCGGAGTTTGTATTTCGGATCCGTTTGGTTGTTTACCATGTGCTCTTTCATGTTATTTGAGCAAGAGATTATGTAAGCTCATGTAAGACCTAATATTGGGTATCTTGAAAGTAATATCAATAAAATGAGTCCTAGGTGCTGAAATTCTCTTATCTAGTTCCTTCTACTTCTCTCCTTTTATCTAAATACTCCACCGTAATATTTGGTTCAACCTGCCATCTTAAGGCCGCGGTCTCCACAGAAGACCAATCCCGCACCCATTCTGAAACCTCATCCGCGCCCGTCGTCTGCGACGAGTCCCGCGCCTTCTGCCTGCATCCTCCACGCCTCATTTGTGCTCGACTCTCCACGACCACCCCGCACGCCGTGTCTGCGTCTCATCCACTCTCTCCGCGCCCGCAACCGCTCATCCACGCCTATTACTGCCCACGACGCCATCTGCAAAAAAAATCGTGCTTACCGTTCCTGCTCCCAACGCAAATTACTTTTGACCTTGCTTCCAGCGCCACTTCTACTGTCCCTGCTCCAACTGATGCGCCTCACGGTTGTTTTTTTCTCCCCTTCCATTGCATCTCCTCGCATTTTTACCCCCCCCCCCCCACACACACACACACACCGACCCACCCGACCATCTCTCATCACCTCAATGCTCATGAGAAGTCCATTGCCTCTTTATGCCCTATTCTAATTGTTGGATGCAAAGTTTGATACCTTCATTGTCGGCAGGTCGGGCACCTTGTCGACTTCCAACGCTGACTCCCCTTTGATTATTTGCATTCCTCCGAGACCTACTGTTGAACCTCCCCACCGCCTTTCCCTCTTTACCACCGACCCACTCCTTTGACATCCCTATATTCAATGGAACAGATCTAATGAGTTGGATTGTGCGAGCGGAGCAGTTCTTCGAGATCCATAGTACCTCCGAGGCATAAAAGATCCCTACTATTCTTGTCAGCATGAAAGGGTTAGCCCTCTATTGAGTTCGCTGGCTCAACCAGAACAAGCCTTCTCTCTTTTGCTTGAAATTCCAACATGACCTTGTCCTTCGCTACAATGCCCGCTTTTCCGGGAGGATAGTGGAAGGTCGTTGTGACACCCCCACACCCCTTCCTGGCCTCCCCAACTGTCTACCGATCTCAAAATGACCAACAAGAACTACCATGATCTTCACAACAAAGGCCTTTGTTTATGTTGTAAACAATCCTGCTCGTCGACTCATGATTGTTCCCTGAAGGAGCTTCTCATCACCATTGGCGAGGAAGAGCCAGAGGTCACCCTTGAGAATTTTGAAGCTCTTTAGGGCGATGACACACCATATGATGACAGACCCAAGTGAGGCTACATAGTTTATACCTCCTTTACTTCACATTTGGAGGCATCTCTAGCTCCCAAACTAGGGGTGATATCGAGGCAAGTTCGATCGAATTAGGTCTGACTCGAAATCGAAATTTTTAACTCAGAGTCGATTCAAAATCGAGTCGCAATCGATATCCATTTTAAGCCGAGCCGTCTCGACTCGAAATTGAGCCTTCGAGGCGTCTCGAATCGACTTTGAGCCGTCTCGACATTTACTATTTTTATTATAAAATGGTTTAAAAAACATAGTTAATGAAATATTATGTCAGCTCTCATGTTCTAATACATTTTTCATGATTTTTAAAGGAAATATGCTGGTTGAAGCTAAATTAAACATCCTCAAGTAATAAAAAAATTGGTAATGCATAAAAAAATTAAAGTCAATAAAATTTCCTATTGATTCGAAGCCTTTTTGAGCAAGATAAATGGAAAGAGAATGTAATGATGAGTAACACCTTGGACGACGTGTTGCAGATGGAAAAAATGTAACAATGAGCAACAGATGAAAAAAACTAAAAAAGAAATTTGACAAATGATATTCCCAATAAACACCTTGTACAACGTGCCGCTCTAGGTATACGCGTGAGGAGCTATTCTCGAACACGGATTCTATACACGTGTGTATAGAAAAAGTTATGCACACCCGTGAATATATAATAAAATAATGTTATTATAATTATTAATTAATATAGATATTGATGTGGGAGCGTTGGGCAAAATTTTTAACATTATTTTACCTGACCCGGAGTTAAGGGAATTTCACTTCATCATTCGAAATAGCTTCAGCAGAGACGAGAAAAGGGAATTTCACCTGACCGGGAGTTAAGGGGACGGATTCCACCATCATTCGAAATAGCTTGAGCAGAGCGCAAACAGGGCCGTGAAGGCGAGCTGCGTCGCGATGAGTACGGACAACGTGGACACCGACAGGAAATGGAGACCGTACGCGTAGAGGTAGTCGTCGAGGCCGGTGAGGAGACCGATGACGGCGGAGGAGATGAAGAGTCTCTTCGTGACGAGAGAGGCGGCAGCGGAAGGGTCGGAGCGCCGACGGAAGAGGAAGGAGAAGGAGAGGGGGAGAAAGAGGAGGGGCTAGCCGGCTATCTCCTCAAACAAGTATTCGGGATTTCTGGATTTTGGAAATATGGTGATTTCCGCGATTTTGGAGTGGGTCCGCCATGTGTCAGCATCCTAAGCATTGTGCATAACTTTTTTTATACACACTTGTGTATAGAAATTCTATTCGCTATTCTCTTGCTTCCAGAGGAGCCAGACCTGCGATGGTGTGCTGCTCTAGGTCTAGCAGTAATGGAGTGAATAGGTAAGACACCTTGGAAACTGGATTATGAAAAATGTGGCAGTGTGCCGGAAGATTTAAAATTTTTAATAAAATCATAAATCAAGCCTGCTCGAATACAACATCAAGCAACTCATACGAGACTCGAAATCGTCTCAAAATTGATTTTGAGTCAAATTTGATTCGGTTCGATTTGATTCTACTCTTTTCCGAGTTTCAATTCGAATAAAAACTCCAGCGATTTTCGAGCGACTACCGAGTTTCCATTATTATGCTGACCCCTACCCCAAATCATGAAGCTCTATGATTCCCTTTATGACACCCCTGTGATTGTGATGATTGACAGTGTAATGAGTTCTGACTTGGAGGGTCTCCTAGACATAGAGTTATCTGGTTATGAATTTGTTGGGTCCAGCGTTCCTTCACTTCCTGTGACGCTTTGCTACTTTCTTAAGGGGAAAAAAGTAGCGTCCTTTCCATCAGTCCAGACTTTTCGAATAGTTGGGTATGCACTTGATCCTACAAGTGGTATCAGAGGAGGTCACGGGTTCGAGACCGGGGGAGGGGGGCACTGATAAATCATGAAATTTGCTCTCTACTTGTGTGGGTCTGGCGGACGCAGACATGTGTTAAACCTACCTCCGAGCCATGTGGTGCGCCACCTATGAACCATGTGGGGCCCACCTCTGAGCTAACGGGTCGTGCTGGACGCCGGGGGGGGGGGGATTGTTGGGTCCATCGTTCCTTCACTTGACCCGTGGTGCTTTGCTACTTCCTTAAGGGAAAAAGTAGCTCCCTTTTCATAAGTCCGGGCTTTTGGAATAGTTGAGTAAACTCTTGATCCTGCAGAATTTAATCGTCCGAGACCTGGTGTTTATATATTTCACATATTTTAAGGTGAACTGAAAAATCTGTTCAACCAACTCATGGTGATGAGGAATCTGTTCCTTACAACTCTCGGCTCTCAACTTTTCCTGAAATCAAGAAGTGGTCGCTATGCGCTCCTTAGTGATCTTAATCTTGACGTCGGGCTCATCAAAGCTAGTCGCATACTCAACTACTGAAAGGGTTCCTTGCCATAAGAGTTAGAGATGAATTAGAAGCAGGTTCCTGTATGAAACGGGTAAATATTTTCTTTAAGTTTTTGTTTCGTATCATCCCATTAGGCAATAAGATAATAACCTATCTATCTAGGGAACGCTTAAGGATCATCTATTAAATCTTGGCTTGCTCGTGTAATTTAATTCTGACAAACCTTACTCCCTCTCATCCG
Organism: Platanthera guangdongensis; assembly: GCA_039583875.1. Classification (NCBI taxonomy): domain Eukaryota; kingdom Viridiplantae; phylum Streptophyta; class Magnoliopsida; order Asparagales; family Orchidaceae; genus Platanthera; species Platanthera guangdongensis. The sequence goes on along the minus strand of CM077151.1, from coordinate 282,959,597 downwards.
TCATCTCATGACAATCAATATATTGCCCATCTCTAACAATCAATCGCTAAAAGCCTCTGGATCTAACTGACCATTAAAGAATGGAGCATCGATACGAATGTGTTGTATGATATCTTCATTTCTGACATGAACTTTATGGGGTTCATGATAATATCCACAGTCATCACCTCTATCATAGTTAGATAGCATCATCTCTATGTTATGGGTATCAAGGATGAAATCGCTCTTCCTGAGGAAGCGGTTGGGTCCTTACGACGATCATAAACTGACTTTGGTCCTCCTTGTAAGCGTGCAAGGGGAGGTTTGACAAGTGAGTTCAAAACATATGTTCGGGCTGCCCATCTACATCACACAACCTCTCACAATGAACTACTTGTTGGCCTAACGACTTTTCGAGGACAGGGTACAGTGTGATCAATATCCTTAAGGGGATCCATACCATCAACTTTAGTGGTGAGACTCCAAATTGTTCTCTAAGGTTTCCAAACTGTGCATCTACATGTCGATGTTGGAGCTAGTGACTTGACCATTCGAGGGAGTGAGTCTTATCATAATACGTCTAAACAGCTTATCAATACGCAACATGCAAATGACCATACCTTTAGGCTTTGATACCAAGTTTGACATAGGAAAAGATGATAATATAGTGCAATCGTGTAGTAAGGGGACTTTAATGAATGAGTGTTATTGTAGTATTGTGAGAATTTAAAATGATGCAATACACAAACAATTGTCCATCAATTAATTAACAATAAATTTTAAAATTGATAAAAAATTCCACAGACAATCACAGTTGACATTATAACATTTGATGGATTAACAAGGTGAGTTGAGTTAAGAGTATAAAGTGCTTGAATTAAATACTAAGAGCATAAATCCATGGGCACTTACACACGGAATAACACCTATAAGGCTATAACTATATGTTTGTTCACCATTACAGCAACGAGTAATATTGACTTCAAATATATAATTAACAAGCAGTCGTGCACGGGGGACCCCGTGCGGGGCGACGATATTGGTCGTGGGTACGACATAGGTCGTAGGTACGACATTGGTCGGGGGCGCCGACATTGGTCAAGGGCAGCGACATTGGTCGGGGACGACGACATTGGTCGAGGGCGGCGACATTGGTCGGGGACGACGACATTGGTCGAGGGCGACGACATTGATCGGGAGGCGACAACATTGGTCGGGGGCGGCAGCATTGGTCGGGGGAATGAAATGGCATGGGGGAGGTGACAATTGGCATGGGGGGTGACATTTGTCGTGAAAGAGACATCTATCGAGGGGGGTGATATTTGTCGTGAAAGAGACATCTATCGAGGGGGGTGACATTTGTTGTATGTTAATAATAGTGTGGGTATGTATCATCTTATTCTTGCAAAGTTCCCCCTCACTCATGTTTGTATATGTCAATCATTGTGCGGGTACATACCATCTAATAACGCCCAAGCTCTATTATTATAGATACAGAAAATCATTCCCACCCTCAACACTCTCTATTGCATTGGATGAAGTCCTAGAATTGATTATTTTTTGAGTGTAGTATGGAGGCCAACTCCTTCAGCCCCAAATGGAAAACTAAAGACAAAATTAACATTAGGATAATAAAGATATATTGATTACATTTCAAAAAAAAAACATAGAAGGAGGCTGTACCTTTAACAAACAGAGATTAGTTTTTTCACCAAATTAAGAGTGGATTATAAGTCATAACAACCAGAAGAAATATTGCAGAAATTAACGGCTCGCAAAGTGCAAACAATAATGGGTGAAAAAGATTGACCTTCAGGCACCGGGGTTCAAGCAAGGCCTCAGCCACAACTCATGGGATATGGAAAACAACGAAGCCAATACAGTGAGAGTGAATGACTGAGCAAAGGATGGAAGGAGCAAATCAATGTCTTCTGCATAACAGACCTACAGGTGGCCCCCTAATTGCAAACAAATTGCGATCCCAAAAGGGCAATACATCAAATTAACCTTTAGCAAATCTGAAAGAAACTCCCCAAGAATTACTCTCTGTCTTGATTGCAGCTGTCGGCCGGAAAAGGAACAAAGGGCTCCTTTGTCTTGATCAACCTAACGGAGAGAAAAAAAGAGGTTTTTTAGGTTCTTCTCTTGGACTGGGACAAAACCGCAAATAGTAGCGGACAAAAAGTCGCACAAATAGGGTGAGGAAGGTGGAGAAATAGGTGGAGAAACTACACTGTGATAGTCGAGGGAGGAGTTGATGCGCAAGCAGGACTTCGAGGTGGCAGGGCTCCGTCGAGGAGGAACGGGTCGAGGAGGAACGGGTTGAGGAGGAGCCGTCAGTGAGGCGTTGCGAACGCTGATGCGGCCGGTGAGGAGTTGCGAATGCTGATGCCCCCGTCTTCATGGAAATAGGGCAGTAATAGGAAAGCCGAGCAAGGGTTTGCGACGGGGTTGGCGTGCGGGAGGGAGGTTTTCAATTCGCGAGGGGAACAAAAAGTTTTTCATGCTTTATCATGATTCGCTGCAAAAGGTGTTCAAAATAATGGGGGGAAAAATGAGCGCCAACTAAGAAATGACAAAAAAATAGGTATTTTGAAAAGGAAAATTTATTTTTGAGGGTATTTTAGGAAGGCAGAATGTTACACCAAGCTCTATTTCCTCTTTGCTTATAGTATAAAGATATGTGCCGGAAGAAGCCAAAGGAGGCCGATTAGATGTCTGGGTAGTGACTTACAAACTAATTTCAGGATTCCAGCAAGGGTATGCTGTAATTGGTTTTCTGGGAAGGAAATTTTGGAGTGCAGAGACTGAATCTGGAGAAGGCAGGGGAGGTGGTTGGCAGTTATACGAGTGGTGTGACATTGTTGGAAGTTTTGAGGGTAGGGGTGGGCACCTGGGTGTGCTTGAAGGGAGGAGGGGAAGGGCACCTGCAGATTCAGGAAATTGATGGAGTTTCTGCCATAGAATTTGGACTGTGGGGTTGTTGACAATGAAGATGGGTGTTTGTTAGGTCCAGATGAAGTCACCAGGTGAAGATGGAGGGGAACGATGTTAGTTCCTAGTTCGGATCTAGATGGCGATGACAGTGATTCCCCTAAGGCCAAACCTGAACAGGAAGTGGATCCGGGTGTTCTGCATAATGTCAGATCTCAGAAGTACAGAACAATGGAATAGTAAGAAGAGTAACTCAGGCACAAAACAATTCAATTTTTTTTCCATATATTTACCCTCCAACGATCCATTATATAGTCCTATTTACAGTTATGCTATTACGAACATTCCAGACAGTTAACCTTGTTGAAAGTGGCCCACCGACCATAGAAAGGTCAAGGCTGACCAAATAAAGGTTAAGACACGGGCCCGCAGCCCGACTGTAGTCGGTGCACCCCAACCCGCTCTCCGCCTTGGATATAAACCATGTGGCGGGTTGTTGAGGCCGAGAATCGATCCCAGGACCTCCTTTATAAGAGGATTTTAATCTTGTAAAGGAGGTTTGTGTGTGTGTGTTTGTGCTTGTTTTTGTGTCGGTGTCTATGTATCCGTGTCTGTGTCTGTCAGTGCCATGCACTTTTGTTGAAAGTGGGTCCACCGACCATAGAAAAGTCAAGGACGATCATATAAAGGTCAAGACCCGGACCCACAACCTGACTGCAGTCAGTGTACCCCAACCCGCTCTTCGCCTTAAATATAAATCATGTGGCGAGTTGGTGAGGCCGGGAATCGATCTCAGAACCTCCTCAGCTCAGTTGGGTATGAGAGAAGTTAAAATGCTCTTATAAAGGAGGCCCTGAGATCGATTGCAGGCCTCAACAAATTGCCGCATGGTTTATATCCAAGGCAAAGAGCGAGTTGGGGTGCACCGACTGCAGTCGGGCTGTGGGCCTGAGTCTTGAACTTTATATGATCGGCCTTGACCTTTCTATGATCAGTGGGCCCACTTTCAACAAACCTGATGAATACAAAGTGGGAACAGGTAATTTAAGGTTGGAACAGTTGTACAATAACTATTACACAATAGTTAAAATTAAATGTAAAAATTATGGATCAATACACTCCCCTTTGAAATCTTTGACCTCAAGGATTAAAGGGCGGCTCTCCGCTCAAACTCCGTGCAATCCTTCCAATTGCATCGGCCACCAATGCATGGATTATGTGTTGGAGTATGCATTCTGCATTCCTTGGTTTGAGTATAACAAATATCACTATGTATTTGATCATGCTTGTTTATAGTGTGCAAAAAAACAGGTAAAATATCCCTATACGTGTGATGCAGAGAAAAGATGAAAAGCTCTGAATTTTGTGTTATCGCCCGGGCGATATCGATATTCTGGACAATAAATCACGATCAGCCACGTTTGTTACATGATCTCCCACGTACCACATGATCCAGGCCACGGGCGGGCACAATTTTCCACTATCGCTGGGCGATATTGATATCGCGAGCGTACTACCACGTTCGGCCCCGATCTCCACTTCAACTGCCACGATCACCTCTACATAGGACACGTGTCAGCACATCTTGCTATCGCCATGCGATATCGATATCGCTGGCGATATCGGCCGAAGTCTATAAAAAGCTGAGAATTCGTTTGTCCATGGTTACACCTTCTGAAGCTTGAATTCCTACGTCCTCTCACAACCTTCATCCCTGAATTCAGAGCACTCCCATCATCTTCTTCCAAGTTCGAGAGTTTAGAGGAGATCTTCACACGCTTTAACTTCGACGATATTCATGGCAATCCTTCATCTCCTTCAAAGATCTATATTATATAGTCTTTCATTTCAGTTTTTTATTGTATTCTTTCATTTACTTTTGTAACGATCGAGAATTTGTTGTCTTGTGAGTGATGACTAGGTCTTGTGTGGTTTATGGGGGTAATTCGCCGCCTTGTGTGCAGCAACTAGATCGAGGTTAGATCTAAGGAGAGACTAGAGGCTATATCTGGGAAAGATAGGCTATAGCGCCGACCACCGGTCCTTGAGAGAAGGATTGATGTAGAAACAAAAAAGATTTTTCATATAACCTCGATTTCAAGATTTATTGAAATCAAAATTTTATATATCATGTTTAAGAAACAAAATTATCATTTTGTCTGTTCTGAATTTCGAAGATTTTATTTCATTCAAGTGTTTGTAGGAAAAATTATTTTTAGGCAAATCAAATTTTTGTGAAAAAATTCCAAGTTATATATTTAGTTGTAAAAGCCCTTATTCACCTCTCTCCTTTAAGGGTGCCACAAGATCCAACACTATGTTGTCTCAAGTACCATCCAGGTTATAACATCCACCTTGTTAAAGGGGCTGTCATGCAAAAAGTTAAGGATGATCCCATTAGCCGAAGAACTGTTAGAAGAAAATCATGTAAAAGCCCAAATAAAGGCCCATATTAGGCCCTCTTCCTCTCTATGTTTTAGTCTCACATCTTGAATGAGAACTCTTCTCCCCTTTCCCTTCCTATATAAGTGTACACATACTTGTATTTATTGAAAAATATGGATTAATAAAATTTCAAGTTATTTTTCCAAGAGCTCTGGGCATTTCTCTACATGATATCAGAGCTATCAGACCCGCGCAAGTTCTCCACACTCAGCTCTGGGCGGATAGAATTCTGCTAACCGCACCTTTATTTTCTCTATCCGCAATCGCATATGCGGCCTGCGCTTCAGGCTCAGATGGTCTCCGTTCTTCTATCCACAACCGCATCTGCGGTCTGCGCCTCCCGTGGATCCACCTCATATCACTCCTCGTGTGCTTTTATAGATTTTCTCCTCTCTCTTCCGTGGGTCCCACCCTTTTTTTGCTCCCGCGGTATGATTGGAGTTCTGTCCGCCATTTCTCTTCGCTTCTCGCGGTCTGCTGGTATCCGCGCTTTCTTGCGGACTGCTGATATCCGCTCTTTCTTGTGGTCTGCATCATCCACGCTCGCTGCTTTTCCCGCCACGATCTTCCTCTTAGGTCACAGACTGCCTGGAAGCTCTGCTTGCTTGCCAGTCTGCTCCTTCTCTGCTGCCCTACCCGCAAGATTGTTCTTTGCTAGTCGTGGACTGCTCGGTATTCTCGCAGTTTGCTCGGTGTTTGATTGATTAGTGCGGACTGTTTCTGTCCGCGATTTTTTGTTCACCCTACGCCTCTCGTGGTCTACAGTCTTCTTCTTGTTCCTCATAACCGACAGACTGTTTGTTTCTTTGCTCGCTAGTTACCTGCTGTTTGCTTCTCCTCTCAGGCCACCAACTTTGTCTCTGACCACCACAGCCTCAGCCTCAACTTTCTTAGACCGCCACTCTCTCGTTCAGCAGGCGGACTACTTCTGCTTGCCGCCCGTCCGCGGTCTGCTCTTGCCGCTCGAATTGCACATCCAGATCGTCGTGCTCCTGCGTAGTGCCAGACCGCCTTTCTTCCTCTCAGACCGCCTCTCCTGTTCTCAGACCGCCCCTCCTGTTCTCAGACTGCCTCTCCCTATCTCTAGCAGCATCTGGGCTTTGTGGGATCTTCTAAAGCGGCCTCTCTTCCAGCTCGTGCGGCTTTGACTGTTCCCGAGGTTCGCGGCGAGTTGCGTATCACCATCATTTCTCTTAGCAGGAAGGCGAATTTTGTTGAGTCGGTGCACTCTGTCTGCCGGGTTCTCCAGACAAAGGGTCTCCTGCACCATCTCACTAAGGAAACTCCTCTTGCTCTCACTGATGACTGGCTTCGTGACGATGCTCGTGTTCAGACTTGGCTTCTCAATTCCCTGGATGACGAGCCCTACCGTATGACCATGTTTCATGAAACGGCCAAGACAATGTAGGATGAGCTCCATTCTCTTGATGCGGCGCTTGGTCAGGGACGATGTCGGCGGGAGCTGGCGCAGGCAGAGAAGGCCGATGAGACTGGGTTGATAGAGGAGCGGATGCGATCCCGTCGGGCTAGCCCAGGAGCTTTGTCGACGACTGGTTCTGGACGGGGGTTGAAGACGAGGAGCAGCGCCGGTTGTAGAGAAAACAAAAATAAGATTCATTTTCTCTAATCTTTTGGCTGCCCTAGTCCGAACAGTGCATTCATTTTATATAGCCATTAATGATTTGGCTGCCCATTAATAATTTGGCTATTAACAATTACATTTTATTTCTTTCTAAACTTAGCATTACCATTTTAATACTGATTTCCTGTTGTCATTATATTGACATTCGTGAATAAATCAAGCTTCATACGGAATTATTTTTTCGAGTATTTTGACTCACTTTTCTTCGGGTTAAGTTTATACGTTTCACTAAGTAAATTAAGTTTGCCTCTTACGTCCTAACTACTCGAATTACCGGATCTTTATATTAAAGGTCTCACCGGCCGGTCACACTAATGAGCCAACAATAACAATGGGTACATGGAAAGAAAAGATACATGAAATAAAAACGGCAAAGTAAACGAAATAAAATAACAAGTAATAAAATGGCGCGTGATGGAGTCACGCGTCCTCAAATGCGGCGTGGGCTGCATCAATTGTTAGCTTCCCGTAAGAATAGGTGATAGATGAAAAAGAAGATGAATAGTTGATGAATGTTTTGATTGCTACTTGTGTTTGTTTCCCGTTGAGAGTTTTTGTTGAAATCGATGAACTGCTGCTTGTTTGAATCCAGTTTGAGAATATTGCTATGTTGAATGTTGATGTAAATCCTGCTTTGGCTACAGTTTTCCGTGAGAATTGAGGTTGAGTGATCTTGTTTGCTGTGATGAATCTTGATGAGTGAAAATTGCTGCTTGGTCCTGTGGGGCTACCATGAGTTTAGAGTTAGTGAATGGAGTGAATTAGGATTGGTAGCTTGCTTCTTTGTGAGGAATTAATTTCTCTTGCTTGCTTTGAGATTTTGTGGATCCACCGTGAGTGAGGGAGAGCGAACTATCTCCGTGGTGCTCGTGTGCGATATCAGCTGACCTCGGAGCGGGAGATCGAAGGTGACGAGGAATTCCTCGCGGGCTCGCCGACGACTTCGTATACGGAAGACGCTTCTTTCTGTGGGTAACTTGTTTCTTTCTCTTCTTTTGCGTGTGTCTACATTTTCTTTTAGGATAATTAGATTCATTGTTGGGTTTTTGCCCGAATTTTGTCAGCGAACGCTACGTCGAAAACTCCAAACGGAAACGTATTTGGAGTTCACGATCTCCGTTTTGCTATGACAAGGGGAATGGAACGAAAGTTGTGAACTTTCTTCCGAATTTAGAATTGAATCATTTTTTTCAAAAAAATCATTTTAAACAAAATAGTAATTTGGTGTTTTACAAAAAAAAATCTTTAGTTGCTTCATTTCTTAAAGTTCGTGCAACATTCGCTCAAATCACATTTCTTCATTGCATGCATTTAGGATTTCTTAGAAAAAGCCGACAGATGCGCAAATCCTACGCGCCGTCCTGTATCACTTAGTCGCCCCTACCTGCGGCGAATTTTCCACGAAATCCTTCTCGGAATCCGACGTTCTGCTCGAACGATTTCTCCACCGATACAAAAAGATAAAAAGGAAAATACAAGTGCAAGAGAAAACTCCCCAATAATTTCTGAAGGTGAATACGAAGGCGGTGTCGACGTTGACGTTCTTGGTGCGTTCGCCCTTCGTGTTGAATAAGCGTGATAGCACTTTCCCTTCAAAAACTCTTTATATTTTCGTGTTTGCTCAAGATACATGCGGTCGTAGCCGCTTGACCGGCGAAAATAAGTCCCTCCAAACGGAGCCTAAGTCTTCCTTGTCTCCATCTTTAGCACAAGAATGAACATGAGATGTGGCCCGATGAATAGAGAAACCAAGTGGCAAGACTTTGGGCCCTCTATATTGACTTATTAGGGTCTGGAAAGCCCCCTATTATGAACTAGCTAGCTCGGGCCCCACTGAAGAGCCCAAAATAGACAGCCTGCTCTGTTTTGATTAGGCCCAAATAGATCATGATCAACCCATTAATGTTGGGCTAAGTGCACCAAACCCAAATGGCCATGAATTGAAATTAAAATGAAGCTTAGCATGATTCTGAGTACATAATTTGTCCCCCAAACCTAAATACCATTAGGCTCTGTTTGGTTCCAAGATACAGGAGCAGTGCGCCACTGATATTCGAAGTGCCGCCTACAATCGCGATGTTTTCACGATTTCCAATCATGAATCCACCATCACGTTCTACCATTCCCGACCCCTCCCGCTCGGATTTGCTTGGGGTGGGTTCAGCACGGCTTCTCCTCGACCTCTCCTGCTCGGATTTGCTTGTGTTACGGCTTCTTCCTGGATTCGCCGGTTCCTACTCCCCAAGTTTTTGAATTTTGAGGGAGCGTGCGGAGATCGTCTGCCCGAGCAACTCAAGAAGATCCTGGAGCACTGCCGGAGCAACTCCTCATGAATATTTTGCAGTTAGTTCAAGAGGCAAATGCAAAGATATTCATCACTTTCGGTCTTATCTACTTGGGTATGCGTTTCTTCTAATGATTTGTTTGCTGCTAGCTTATAATAGAAAATATCCAGCATGACATGCAAATGAGAGGGATTGGGCAGTCATTTTATGTAGCATTTAACTAGAAAATATCCTGCATGTCATGCATATGGGATGATAGAAATTTTTTGATTCAAAATATTTTCCCACCACCATTTCTTTCAAATAATTTCATTGATTTTTCCATCATTCTGCAAAAAAAAAAAATTTTTTTCATGAATGTGTCCCCCCACTATTGCTCTGTTTGGGGGGACTTATTTTCATCGGTCAAGCGGTTACAGCCGCATGAACCGGGCCTTAATTATGGTCCGGTTCATGCGGCCGTAACCGCTTGACCGGTGAAAATAAGTCCCCCAAACGGAGCCTACTTCCATCATTGCAGCCGAGCTAAACATAGTCTTAAGAAAAAAGTATGATGATTTTGACAAGGATTAAAACAGAATTAACACTATGGAGAAAGAAGCAAACAAATGTTGTAATATTATGAAAAAAGAATGCCGATTTTTAAGGGCCACAGTTCGGTTCCGGTTTCAAAGAAATTAGAACCGAGTATTTCAGTTTGGTTCTCGTTCTATATTCGGGTACCCGATAATAGATAATTGAAATTAGGCCTTTGGAATTCAGTTTAGTTCTTGTTCTATATTCGGGTACCCGAGAACCGATAATTGAAATTAGGTCTTTGGACTTTAAGAGTCGTCGAAGTCGGTCATTGCTAGTAATTTATTCTCTCGTTCGTCATATATTCACTTCAAACTCATATTTTGAGCAAGTTTTATTCTTTGGACATGTATTGAATGGATTTGTTATATGCTCAAATCTTAATCATGACAATAAAAATAAATGCCAAACTTGAAAAATAAAATAAAATAAAATACGGGCAAAATCGAGTACTCAACTGGAACCAACTTACAATTTTGATTCGGATCCGGTTCTATATCTTAGGTACATTGTTCAGTACTCATTCCCAAAACGTGTCTAGATCTGTTTTTGGTTTCAGGCGGAATCAATCCAAACCGATACGAGTTGGAACCCTACCTATTACCACTCAAGTGATTGTTTATGCTAATTCCAAGGATGTAGGAACTAGGAGGGTAAGTTAATATAGACAGTAAGGTGTTAAATAGAAATGGCATGTAGAAATATAATGAACTAATTATTCATGGAAGTATTGTCATTGGTACTCATGACTTCAAATGGAATTTTTTTTTGTGTGCGTTACCCGTATTTTGGTGTGGGGAAAGAATAACTGTGCATTGTGCTTTGCATTTCGGGCACTGCGATTTCTTTTATCTATTTTATTAATTTTATTTTTAAGCACCGTTGGATTGAGGATTGAACGATCGGGATTCTACCGCACCAGAAAGTAGGAATGATACCCGTACATAATTATTGTCTTAGCATGATTGCTTGGCAAGGTAGTTATAATAAACAGTTATTCATCGGGTCAACTCATCAATTCAACTCAATAGAAGTAAGACTCCGTTTCTTTGGTAGTTTTTTCTCCACTGTGTGTTTCGAAAAACACAAACGATGTCGTTTTACTGTTGGAATAGCCTCCAATTGGAATCAACAATGCCCCAAAACATCATTCTATTTCTGATTCCAATCACAGGGAGCGAGCTTTGATAGGGTTCCTCCGAAAGATTTTCGATTCAAACCAACACAACTCTGATTGAAACGTCCAAGCAAGCCGCACTCTCTCGAAGGGCCCAAAATCACCCCTCAACGGGGGACAAAATCAAGCGCACTTGGACACCATGTGCATGGCCTTCACATGGTCAGCACGCACGCGCGGCCAGCTCACGCGCACACGGACTCTGCGTGCCCGGCGAGCCTGTGCACGCGCTGCCGGCCTGCTACACGCCGTCGTCGTCTCTGACCGCCACCTTCGTCGGGCAACTTGCCTGGACCGCCTGAGAGACATGTTTGTCATTTCGGGGAAATCGATGAGGCTGGAACAGAACAACTTGATTCGCCAACTCAGGATTCAGCAGAGCGTTATTACCAACACATCTTTTCAAGAAAGCTATAAAAAGACTCGCATGCCTTCATTTGAGTACAAACAACCTGAGAGACTAGAGAGAGCTCTGCAGTTTTCCGGTAAGTTCGTGAGACTTAAATCGTTCCATCGCTTGAAATTCGCTCTGCTCCCTTTCTGATCTGCTCACGCTCAACACGCTCGCGGACGCAACAATAGGCGCAGACGATTACTCAAAGGAACGCACTCGCGGAAGCTCTCGCAAACGCTCCTTCAGACTTCGTGGACTTGTCCATTTTCCCGTTTTTCTATACTTAAAGCTTGTAACAGAGGTTGTATGTCACCCTCCAAGGAACTCAAACACTTGTAAACAAAAGAAAGATAGTGGATTTTGGCCTGACATCTATCCGACCATGTGATTTTTCACCATTTTTGGATTTTCCAATCTAAAATGTCTCTGTCATTGCTGTTTGGATCTCTTTTTATTATTTGCGCGTCCGGTCCTACTGAAACTAAGATGGTCTAATTCTCCGAACCGAAGAAAAACCAGGCGACCAAAAACAAGTTTCATTCCAGAACATTATTTTGTTTTCATCTTCTCCATCTCTAACCGCCACCGCTCAGCGGAACAAGCCCTAACTCCATGGGTGGTGATTTAAAGCTCATTCTTTCTTGTACCAAATAAGCATTGTATGTATTGTATTATAGCATAGCACAAGCAACGACTGGGCTCAACAGCATTACACGAGCAAGGGGCGCAATACTGCATATATACTTGCATATAATTTCGAACACGTAAAACTGTTCTAAAATGCGCATTACTATAAGCTTAAGCTTCATATACGCATGGTTTATATACGGCTTCATATATATTTAATATCTTGAGCACACCAATAATTGGGAATGCCTTCATTGATTAATCCCCAGTCCTGCCTTCCACATCACATTGCCACATGCATATATTTATTACAAGCAACTATTCATGCAGCTAATTAATTTAGTCTAATCTATCAAAATCTGCTCAATTATTCATTAATAATTCCACGTGAAGGGGATAATTAAGGCTTTATTAGTTATCTAGTTCTCACAATGTGGATCAGCCCTTCTCCCTCAAAAAATTTGCAAAATCTCTTTAGTGGATTTGGATTTCTCTCGTTGAGTCACTACTTATATGTTAAAAATAGTGGCCTGTTGGGGAGAGAAATTACTCCGACAAGTTGAGTTGAAGGTGTTCGAAAAAAATTGGTGGAAGAAAGACGATGACCGACTCCCCCTTGTTGATATTTCTGGATCCGCCTCCTGACGATGAATGATTAATTAGTTGTTTTGAACTTAGAGAGCTTGCTACCTGGGGCCGACTGATATCATTCATTATCATTATTATGAATTGTTGCTGGTCGCTCGACGCTTTTGTAGACCGGTTGAATTGAATCATCTCAGCTCGAGAGTGAGCAGAGCGCGCAATTAGTCAAAGTAAAGTTAGATAGCCGGCAAGAAGACTTTTGACGTGGAAAAATCTCGGAAAGGGAAAAAAACACGGGGTCGGTTCGGTTTCGACCAAATTGCACTATGTTTCTGGGTGTTACAAGTAGTAGAACGAAAGAGGGCGACATGTCATTTCTTGTTGGAAGGGGTGCAAAGAAGAATGAGAAAGAGAGAATCTCAGAGAAATGAGAGATCTTCAAAGGATAAAGAGTGATCCTCCATTCGCCTTCCAAGGAGATCTTCGGAGGGGAGGGAAATCTTTGAAGGTCGAAGGAGATCTTCGAAGGATTCTTCGAATGATCTTCAATGGAGCTCTCTCGGGTGTTGAAGGCAACGTGCCCTCAAATGAGTGATGCGACCTTTTATAGCTTTGGACATGGGTAGTCTTGTAATTTTGCCGTTGTAACGACCATAACCACCTGATTGGTGAATCACGAGCGCCGATCTAGGGCACGCAAATCACCATTTTTCGATATGTCGTTTTGCCCCCCGGACAATTCAAGTAGTTTGGGCAGTTTTGTTCGCTGCGATGACGGCAACGAACGAAACCTGCAATCTGGGAAGTAAAGAAGGTTAACTGTCACGCGTGCCGCGAAATGCGGAGGCGTTTGGCGCGTGCCACGTATGCAAAGGCATTCGGCGTGCGCCACGAACGCGAAGGCGTCTGGCACACCGTAAACGAAGGCACTTAGTGCGCACCGCGAACGTGGAGGCGTCCGGCGCGCCGTGAACGGAGGCGTTCGGCGCACGCCACTATTAATTTATAGGAGTCGGTGTGTGACTAGCAAACACTCCACCAATGAAATGCCTCATAGTGGTCATAATGAAGAGACCGCCAAAAACTACCACGAAACAACCGCCGTGAAACCACCACGCACCGCCGTGTGGCCTTAGCGCGGCAACCTGGCAGCATCCTGGGTGCTGATTGATTGATATTTTAAATTTCTGTTTTGATTTTCTGTCTTCTCCCAATTCATTTCCTATTGTTTCCTGTTTTCTCTCATTTCATTTTCTATTTTCATATCGTGTAGCTGCCTGCACTGCTCAGAATTTAGGTTTTCTTGTGCTGATTTTATTCCGATTTTAAATTTGTATTGTTTAAGCACAGGGGAGGACCACATAGGCCCCAGTGTGGTGGTCACCTACACTGTTTTTAAAAATATCATATATTAATAGTAGAATATGTAATTTTATTTATTTGACAGATATAAATATATACATATATATCGTGAATAAATTCAAGCAAGTATCTTAGGTAAGTTGGTAGAGTATGATATCTAATTATATAGTCATGAGTTCAAGTCCTATGCATGTCACAATTTTACTGTTTATGCAGTTTTTATGTTTGAGAATATTATGTTGTGTTGCAATATTGGTGTATTAACGTGGCACTAGATACATATCATACTTGACATTCGTATCTGTATCAATGCTTTATAGATTGAATGTAATTGCATGTGCATGATTTGAATCATTGCATTTGCATCACATATTCACATTAGAGTTTATGTTGTGAATATCCCTTTCATTTGATTGTGTTTGATTGCATGCTTGTACTGAAATCTTCATTTTTTGAGTTGATCATAAATTCATTGCATTTGCTCGTAATTATTTACATTGCATATAGGATTAAGATATCACGTGTGCGGTCAGTTGTAAATTCACAACATTAAAAATAAATAAATAAATATAATTTTCAATGCATTTCAAACCACAATCTATTGGATCTCACTCCAATCAAAACCTCAACAACATGCAAAATGTGTGTGTATATAATTTTACAATCGAGTCAAAAGAAAAAAAAACATGTGCGTCAAAATTAGAGTTATCACTTAAAATTGAAAATCGTAAATCGAATCGGAACCACAAAAAACTAGACTGAGCCGTTCGCAAATTATTCGAGTTCCGATTTTAATTTTGGAACCGTGAACAACATTGGTTCAAGTATTGTTCTTACATTTTATCATCTGGACTGGAACTGGATCCGAAACCGCAGCATACATGTCTCAAATGGTTTTAAGATTTAGACCTGATTCAAACTGGACTGAAGTAATTGAACCGCAATCCATTTATTATTATTATTATTATATTGTTATTATTTTTTAATCTATCTATAATATATATACTTACTATCTGGGGTGAAGTTGGTGTCGTTGAACTCAAACCGTAATCGCACCAAAGAGGTTTGGTTTTGAACTGAAAAAAATCACATTGCACCAAAATCATGTGGTATGATTTGACATTGGTGCGGTTTGAAGTCAGTTTTTGTAGTGCAATTATGATTTTTATATAGTTGTATAATGTATTTTTAATTTTACTCATATATTTTTCTAAAAATTTTATTTAAAATATAGAAAGTGTACAACTACTTTTTAATAGTAATACTAAACTAATTGTAGCCAATTGTTACGGTTGCGCAAATCAAGCGTGACATGCGCAAGCCGAGTAGACGTCGTGGGAAGTCTACACGCGTGGGAAGGTGACAGATACTAACCCACTGATCATAGAAGAGACCGTTGAAGAGTGCGCAATTTAATTATTTTTATTTCGATGTTGTTTTGAGTTTTACTATTTGCAAACCGCTTTTATTTCATTCTATCAAGTTTGATTTTGATTTTAATTGTAACCGATTGGAACTAGACCGAAACACATGGAAGCATGCTATCGAGATGCGTGCTAGCCGTCTAGATGTCATGGCGAGTCTACAAGCGTTGGAAGACGACTGATACAAGCTCACCGATTGTAGAAGAGATCACCGTGGAGTGCGCATCTTAATTATTCTTATTTTGATGTTGTTTTGTGTTATTGATTTTTCTAACGACCATAATGGACTCCTCTACTCTAAGGCTCCATTTGGTTCGGCGTTTCGCTGCTCCGTTTGGGCAAACGCCGGCGGAAGGAGGTTAAACAAATGAACCTTCAGCGGCGTTTGCTCCGTTTCCACCCGCCCGCCTTGAAAAATGCCCCCAAAAAGCTCCGTTTGGAGCAGCCACCTCCCCCCTCCGGTTCGAACACTCCGTTTTCACCGCCGGATCGAACCGTCACCCCTAAACCAAATGAAGCCTAATTCCTTAACTAGGGTTTTTAATTGGGATGTAGATTCCATTTGGCATGGTGGTAGTGGTCGTGAGCATGATGGTTTTATATGAACCATCGTTTTATATGTTCAAAACTAAACATGCATTCTATGACAATAACATTCTCGTCCAAACTCAACATGACAAAAAGGCCGAGACAAATGGAGCGTTAATTTCGGAAAATTATATAAATTGCCAACAAATATAAAAATGTTCGGGTCTATTCATTCAAAAAAAAATAAAAATAAACATTGTAATATTAGTCAATAACTAAGCCACGGAGTACATTGAATATTGCCCTTTAATTTGAAACCATTATCTTCCTTATCAAATTTGGCCGCATGCAGAGTGAAGCACATGCGCTGATATCTAAACATAATAAGATTAAAAAAATTATATTAATTCATCTCTCATCCTCTTGAAAAAGAAAATATATTTTTATCATATATATTTAAAAAATCATTTTTACAACACTAAGGCTCCGTTTGGGGGATTTATTTTCAACGGTCAAGCGGTTACGACCGCATGAATCGGACCTTAATTAAGGTCCGATTCATGCGGTCGTAACTGCTTGACCGTGAAAATAAGTCCCCCCAAACGGAGCCTAAGGCTATGTTTAGCATGGCGGTGGCGGTGATGACCATTAGGGGTTAAATTGTCATTCGTTGATGCCCACTTGAAAAACTTCGTCCACTTTTATGTTCAGACAATGATGTTTGTTAGGTGATCTTTAACGAATGACAGTTTAATCCATGCATTTGCGAGCGCCACCACTGTGCCAAACAGAGCCTAATATAACTTTAAGCCGCCAGTTAATTATGTTCTCAAAGTTCGTTTAAATATGGATGACCAAAGTAATGTTCTTCAATGGCATGAAAAATTATTCAACATTATTATAAACTGTGGACCGAGCCCATATTCAATATGTTGGAATCAGGAAACTGGTTCTCAAGAGTTTGGACTAAAAGGTGGCGAGTTATTGATCTAGCGGCCTGATTCAACAGATCTAACAGCTAGAGCGAGAGAGAGATAAAAAAGATAATTTGGACTGACTAAAAACACGACCTGAATGAAGCAACAAGTGTTAGCTACGATTTTGTGTCATGGCTAATACACATTATTATGCATCATTTTTATTGGGTCATTGCTATATGCAGGTTATTTTTGGCTATGTGCAGTTCAAGGATAAATGCAGGTCAAACTAAAAAAATCATAGGAAGTGGTGAACCCGCATAGCTCTGACATAACTGCTATGGAATGTGTGACCTGCATATAGCTGAAATGGGTCTGCATATAATTAATTAATTAACGACTTTTTATTTCATGGCTAAAAATTGTGGGTAAAAAATATTTCTTCTAATAATATGTGCACCCGTCAACTTGATGATTTCATAGACTAGCTACCTAAGGAGTTGATTTTGTGTATTAGATCCGGCTACTTTGAAATTGGAAGGTGTTTTTTTTGTAGCATTTCAAGAAGTTGGATTAGTTTTGGACAAACGATTTTTGATTTCCTGTTTTTTTAGGCATGCTAATAGCACCCCGAATGCGGCAGAGATATGCGGAGGGTCTCCGGAAGGTCTCCGGAAGTGTACGACAAGAAAAAGAGGGTTCCGGTTAGAGCTATCACGAAGCGTGTTCGTGATGTTTTGGTTAGAGCTATCACGGTTCCGGTTCTACTAAAATCGTGAATCGAACCGCAAAGGTAACAATTCTTCAAATTAAAACTAAAACTTTATCTGATTTGACCGGTTCTGGTTCCAATTTTGATTCCCGTTCCAGTATAATTTTTGGAACCGTCGTGTCAACGATTCCGGTTACGGTTTAACAAGAATTAAAACCAAACCGCTACTAACGGTTTAGTCTGGTTATATGCGGTTCGCTCCGGTTCCAATCGGTTCCAACTAAATCAAAACCAAACTTGACAGAATGAAATAAAAACAATCTGCAAATAATAACTGGACAAAAAAAACCAGAAGAGGTAGTAGTGGTGCACAAAAAAAACCGGTCCTAACCGGACCGGCTAGAGACCGGTCCCGGTTAGGACCGGTCCAGTCCCGGGCCGGTCCCAGGGGTCCCTTGGGTCCCCTTTTTCCACCAAAGACCGGTTCAGACCGGGACAGGTAAAAGACTGGTCCTGGACCGGGACTGGTAAAAGACGGGGACCTGTAAAACACTGTTAATTAGACCGGTTATGCACTCGTATTCATAATTTTTGGACTATGATTATCTCAATTTCATCAACATAGATGAGATTATAGCCAAAACTTGATTCTAGATTACATTCATATAAAATCTAATAAAAAAGAAGACTGCAATCGATTCAGAATAGCAGAGTACCTGTAAAAAAGACCGGTCCGGGACCGGTTAGGAGCGGTCCGGACCGGTTAGGAGCGGTCCAGTCCGCCGGTCCCAACCGGTCCTCCTCAAGAAGAGGAAAACCAGTTCCGTACCGGACTGGTTTGAGCGGGATTGATCGGCTAAAAGACCGGTTCTGAACCGGACCGGCAGTCTTTTTGTACAGGACTACGAGGTAGGATTCAAGGTCACATGGTGGTGCGGCGGTTTTTTGTTCAGCTATTCAGCATGTAGCCAACGCCTCGTGCGGGCCTTGCCGTTCTATTAAATGCATGCGGCCGAGTTCTAATCGGTGATAAAATTTACTATATATTAGAAGGCTTATTTACCGGGATCTTCCCCTAATGTTTGTGTAATTACAGCTTGCACTCCTCTAACTTTGAAAGCCTAATCACTAAATTGGGAACTAAAATTACACCCGATTAAAAACTATACAGATAAGAACAACGGACATTGTGTTCCTCTTTCAGACCCTCACGGCCTGCTTTCCATCTTTCCACAGAAGCTTGATTTCCATTGAAATTATTCGGAGCAAAGTGTTACGGTCGTATGCTGCCAAACCGGGAGGGGCCGTTTCCTTGAACGGGTATTTTAATGACCTTGAAGGGAGGGACTGTTTTCGGCCGTGCGGTCGCACCCGGTCCAACACTGAGCGAATAGAGTTTTTTAATGAATGGTGTCCCCATATATCTATGCTATTGATGGGGTTCCCCCGAAAATTTCTAGGGGCCCGGAAAGAATGAACAGTTGTCAGATATTGAATGAAACCGTAGCTGGAATTGAGATCTCATTCAAAGAGAAAGATAGCAAATATCTGGAGTTTATTTTTTTATCCTATACGGATGATCCGATCCGCAAGATCATGATTGGGAATTTTTTTGGTCGTCTTTCTACGAGGAGAAACGAAACATAATCAACTTGAATTCGAGACAGCTATTTGAAATCTTAGGGACAGACTTTATTTGTTATCTCATGTTTGCTTTTCGTGAAAAAAGAATAATTCAGGGGGAGAGTTTCTTAAAACAACAAGGAGCTGGGACAACTATGTAATTTGAGCATATTTCCGTTTCTCTTCTAAATGAACTATTAGCCTCGCACGAGGTTTGTGAATAAGCGATTGTTTGATAATGAGCAAGGAATATCTGTCTTTCTGCTAAACAGGATCTATTTAATTCATAATTCAT
The DNA here is from genome assembly GCA_039583875.1 of Platanthera guangdongensis. NCBI lineage: Eukaryota > Viridiplantae > Streptophyta > Magnoliopsida > Asparagales > Orchidaceae > Platanthera > Platanthera guangdongensis. The sequence continues at coordinate 282,940,092 of CM077151.1, read as the reverse complement.
TAGATCCTTTTTATGAATGTCAACTATCGTAAGGAAATTGATCTCGGTTGTTCAATCATTTGATAACCAGAGTCATTCTTTGATAAATGATCACTATAAGTCTGATTCAATAGAATTTTATCAATCCTTGTTTCTGTCGTTAAGGTGGACAACTGAACCAAGAATTCTCTTTTTTCATCATCAATCGAATCACTGTTCGCGATCCAGAATTCTATTTTCTCATCAATCCAATCACCGTTCACGTTTTTTCTTTTTCTTATCAATGAATAGATCTCTTTAATTGTACGACTTAGATGTGAGGACAGTGGAAAAATCAACCCGACCGGACAAGTCGTGTGCACCACTCTCGGGCCCGGAAGCGCCCGAGAAAAAGCCAAGATCCGCGCAAATGCACCGGTAGCGCCCCAGCGTGCGCACGGCCAGACCGCGGAGGAGCGCACAACTTACACACGCGGCCAGCCCGCACGGTTGAGCCCCGGCCGCACCCCGCACGGCCGCCCAAGATGGCAGAATTATCGCCCGCAACCTCCGTAGGAGTAGAGTCAACAAACATTGTTGACTTCTGCCGATTTATCGTAAGCCCCGACACCAAGAGAAAGAGTCCAAAATCCTGAATATAGCCAAAGCCGCCCCGTATCCGCATGAGCAAAAACCAACGCGTCGTCCACAAAAATCAAATGAGAGATCCGTCGGTCAAGTCGGCATACAGCCACTCTCCGCAAAGAACCCAGCCGTTCAGCCCACTCAATCAATCTGCTAAAAAATTCAGAGCACATAAAAAATAATTAGGGAGAGTGGGGTCACCCTGCCGATTCCCTTGACTCGGACGAAGGCGCCCGAACATCCAGTCGCCGGCCTGCACGCGTGGCGAGCTCGCGTGACCGCACCCCACGTGGCCGCCCCTCGCCCGCCTCTTGTTGCCGCCGGCTGCCGCCCCATCCGGGGACTCTGCCCGAGCCACCCAAGCTGCTCGGTGGGCACTTCGGTCGTTTTGCTAAAATTGGTGATTCAGGTGGTCGAAATTGAGCGACGTTATTTGGCGGCACAAATTCTGGCGCAATTACCGACGTATTTCTCCAAAAAAAATTATAAATAGGCTCATACGCTTTCATTTGAGAACAAACAACTCCAGAGGCAAAAGAGATGTTTGAGGTTTTTCGGCGAGATCGTGGACTTAGGACGATCATCCGCTTAGGAATTTGCTACACTCCTCTTCTTTGCGCAAAGGCTCTGTGCACTTATAGATTTTCCCAGCCGGAACTGTTCAATCGAGAGCTTCCGTGGAGTTAGCCAAATTTTCAGGCCGGAACGCTTCCATCGAGGTTCCGTGCAATTGTAACGGAGAAGTGACATGTCGCCCTTCGAGATCAACTCTCAATGCCTGTAAACTCAAAAAAATTGTGAATTTTGGCTCGGCATAGATCCGTTCACTAGTTTTTCAACCTTTTCGGGTTTTACACGTCAAAAAAAAATCTCTTATCATTTGATGCTTTTTATATTGATTGTTTGTGCGCCCGGTCCAGTTTTGAGCTAAGGTGGTCTGATTTCTCTGGATCGGGTAACCCGCAACAACTCTATACAAAGAAGTCCTGGGGAATACCACGTAACGTGGCGCCCCCCCCCCCCCCCCCCCCATTTGAAATCTCAGCCGTTCGATAAAGTGGCTAGCAGATTAGGATTTTGGAAAAAACAACCCTTCATGATTGCGGCCTCCGCCGCCGCCATCCTGTCCGACCCCCACCGGCAGGTTCGCCGGGCACGGAAAGGGTCATCGCTAGCGGTGGACCTGCCCGCTCGCCTCCAGAAAACTCCGGCGGGTTCGCTGGGGTCCGGCGAACTTGCCGGTTTGCGCCGGGCAGGATGTCGGCGGCTCCGCCGCCAGTGAGAGCGAAAAAAAAACGTTTTTTTGTGCGGTATCAGGAGAGCACGAGAGGCTGTAAGAGGCACCGGCGGGTCGTCGCAGCCCGCTGGACTTCCCCTTATGGGTTCACCAGGGTCCGACAACCCAGCTGGTCGGTGGGATCCGGTCAGCCTGCTGGACTTTGCCTTCTTTTTTTGTTTTTTTTTATTATTTTTTTTTAAAAAAAACCTTTTCGAACAAATAAATTTCAATACTTAAAAATGTAAGAAAGAGTAGATACGTAATTAAAAAAAAGCATACAATAATTTTTTTAAATATTTTATTTTAAATAATTAAAAAATTACAAGATAAGCGCGGTAGGAGAAACCCGTCGGGGCGGACGAAGCTCGCCAGCGCGTGTTAGGTGCTGTCACGCGGGGCACCAGGTACTGTTACTCGTTTGAGAAATAGAAAATTGAAGGATTTGAAAATTTAATATTAGTGGCGAAATATTAATATGCCGATCAATCCCATGGGTGAGCCCAAAATGAGGCAAGAGCCCAACCGAAGGGCATGCCCCAGCCTATGGCACAAGTTGCAACTAGGAGCAGAACTATTTATGGGCACACCCAGACAAGTTCTCTGGCTCAAAATTTTGGCAGAAGAATATTGGTTTTTTAGCCTATACAAAGTTACAAATTTTAATAGTTGATTTCTTTTTAACCGTTCAAAGAAATTCAAATTCGAAAATGACTTTGAACTCGTATCGAAAGATTACTCAAGATAGACCTTTCAATTAACTATTTTCATGAAAATTTGACAAAATTATCAATTTTAAAATTGAAATTCTATAACTAAGACTTTGTTTGGGACAGCTTATGCTGATGAATAATCTCTACTTAAAACGCAAAAACAGTTTATCAGCTGTTTGTTTGTGCAGCTTATAGAAAATCACTTATTTTAAAATGGATGATAAGCTGATTTTTCATAAGCTATTCGGGTCCAACTTATGATTTCTCATAAGTGCTTATCCCTTAAAAAAACTCAAAGTTGATTTTTTCGCCCACGCGTGATTTTTTCGCAAGGGTGCATTTTTTTCACCAGAGCTCATATTTTTTGCCTGAGAGCGTATTTTTCGCCGTTGCGTGATTTTTTCGCCCGTGCGTGAATTTTCCACCCGGGCGCGAATTTCTGCCCGTGTGCGAAATTTCTGACCCGACGTAAATTTTTTGCCGGGTCCGTTTTTCCACCCGTACGAGGTTTTCGGCCGGGTCCGTTTTTCCACCGTACGAGGTTTTTCGCTCGGGCGCGATTTTTTCGCCCGGGCGCGATTTTTTCGCCCGGACGCGATTTTTTCGCCGGGCCGTGATTTTTTCGCCTGTGCGCGATTTTTTCGCCCGGACGCGGATATTTTGCCCATACACATATATTTTCGCCCGGGATCTATTTTTCGCCCGGGCGCCAATTTTTTGTTGGGGCGATACTTTTTCCGAACGGACGCGATTTTTTCACCCGGAGCGATTTTTTTTTTCGGCCGGGCGCGAATTTTTCGCACGGGATCTATTTTTTCGCCCTTATGCGATTTTTTCGCTCGACAGTGATTTTTACGCCTGACAAATATTTTTTCACCCGAGCACGAATATTTCGCCCACCTGCATTTTTTTTAGGCCGGACGCGATTTTTTTGGCAAAATGCCTTTTTTCGCCTCGGTGCAAAAAATATTGCGTGTGAGCAAAAATATCCGTCCAGGCAAAAATATCGCGTCCGGGCAAAAAATCACGCCCATGCAAAAAATTCACTCACAGGCGAAAAATTCGCGCCCGGTAGACATTCGCGCCCGGACGGAAAATTAGCGCCCGTGCGAAACATTCGTGCCCGGTCGAAACATTCATGCCCAAATATCGCGTGCGAGCAAATATATTGTGTCTAGGCAAAAATATCGTGTCCGGCTAACAAATTGGCGCTCGGGCGAAAAATTCGCGCCCGGGCGAAAATTCGCGCCCGGGCGAAAATTCGCGCACGGGCGAAAATTCGCGTCCGGGCGAAAATTTGCGCCCGGTCGAAAATTCGCACCCGATCGAAATTAGCGCCCGGGCGAAAATTCGCACCCGATCAAAATTAGCGCCCGAGCGAAAATTCGCACCCGATCGAAATTAGCGCCCGAGCGAAAATTCGTGCCCGGGCGAAAATCCGTGTCCGGGCGACAATTCGCACCCGGGCGGAAAATTCTCGTCCGGCGAAAATTCGCGCTCATGCGAAAAAAGCGCTTCCGGGCGAAATAACCGCGCCCGGGCGAAAAATTTACGCCAGGGCGACAAATTTGATCTTGTGCGACAAATTCGCGTCCGGGCGAAAAAACCACATTAGTGCGAAAAAACCGCGCCCCGGTGAAAATCCCGCGTCCGGAAAAAAAACGCATCCGAGAGAAATATTTGCGCTCAGACGAAAAAATCGCGGCCGGAAGAAAAAATCGCGCCACTGTGAAAAATCCGCACCGATGCAAAAAAAATTTGTCTGAATGAAAATCCCGTCCGGACGGAAAAAAACGTGTTCAAATGAACAGACTTTTACGAATGAATGAAATTTTAGATAAGCACTTATAGATAACTATCCAAACAGTGTACTAATTATTCACATTGTTTTTATATAATCTCTTTCAAATCATCAATTTTTCATAAACAACTTATTCATCATCATAAGTTGTCTCAAACAGAGCCTAAATGTCAAAAATCAGCTGAGGTGGATATATTCAAGTATTCATCAAACAACAACTTCATCCATCTGATTCCATTCAGATCTAAAACATTATGCGCATGCTTCATCCATGTGATTTTTATATCCATGTGAAATCTTGTTATTTATTTTTGCGTATAAACTGGCTTAAAAAGGGATATAATAAAACTTGTGTTTTACATTAAATTTGTGATATTTATTATATATGTGCATCACACATACACCCAATATTTTTTGGGCGCTGCTATCCGCACCGCAGTTTTGGCTATTTGCACCGTATTTTTTCATAATTTTTTGTGTCTTTTGAAAATACGCCTTGTACATTCATTTTTAGGAAAAGTGTTCAACACGAAAGTTGTAGATCTACAACTTTCGTGTTAAACACTTTCCCTAAAAATGCATGTACAAGTTGTATTTGAGAAATACGTACAGATTTCACGCCTTTCGGAAATACACTTTGTACATGCATTTTTAGGAAAAGTGTTCAACACGAAAGTTGTAGATATCGTCGAGATCTACAACTTTCGTGTTGAACACTTTTCCTAAAAATGCATGTATAAAGCGTATTTTTAAAAGACACGAAAAATTAGGAAAAAATGCGGTGCGAATAGCCAAAACTGCGGTGCGGATAGCAGCACCCTATTTTTTTGGCAATGGGTCTAATCATTGTTTTTTTTCAAGTTCTAAATTATTCATTAAAATATTTGCATTACTTTTTTAATTGAATGCACACATGATTTTTTTGTGAAGATTTCTTATATATATTCAAGTGAATGTTATAATCATACAACAAAATTTTAATTTTTTTTAATTGATGTCTGGACTGTATCTAAATCCTAATTCCACCACTGATTGCAAACATAGGACCCGATGCACAAAAACAGTTCTCTATTGAAGACGTGCAATCTTAACATTCAATTCTAAAATTACTCTAAAAAATAGGGGATGTTTGCACCAAACTAAAGAGAGTTATTTTACACTTCCAAGATCCGTGCCAAAGAAAATATAATACCCAACAATAAAAAAAAGAAACTTTTGAATAGGGGAGAACTTTAGCTGCATACAAAGTAGCATAAGGCACGTGTGTTAATCATATTTTTGGGTCAAACTAGGGTTAGAAAAAAAGACAATGTAATATTAATTTATATATTTTTACGATAACTCATATGTATCTGTTTTGGAAAAAAAAATAAAGTTACCGTTGTAAATTCTTACATTCATAAATTCTTCAAAAATTGCAGTTATAAATTGTCACAACTATAAATTATTATGATCCAAAAATTTACAGTTGCAAATTGTTACAAATATAAATTAGCATATCAAAAAAAGATCCCGCACCTATAATACGGTTACGACGCACGTACCTAAATATTTCCCTTTCAATAGACAGTTTTGAAGGAGTTTTGGCGGTGCGCCAAATGCATCGAAACCGTCCATTGCTACAGTTCTGAAGCGGACTCGGGGCCAAAATCATCAAGAGGCTGAAAAGGACTCTTTGTTATAAACAGCAATGAGTCACAAAGAGACATCTAAACAAAAGCTGCAGGAGGCAGAAATTTACCAGTGTTTCTTAAGAGAATTTATTATGTTCGAGCAATGCGTGTTAATCAGACACGAGAAAGAGACAACATAACTAAAAGACACGCTTTCATGCATTCTAAATAAACACTTTGTTAAGTAAGCATTCCTAATTACAACCAAATATTGATGATGTAAGCCTACATGCTCCTATCGGCTATCGCCACCCCATATTTCCACACACCTTGTTACTTATACGTCAAAAACGATGGCCAGATGAGCGATAAACAGCTCTAATAAGATGAAAACATTTAATTTTTTTTTAAAAGAAGTTGATGTTTGACTCTCATGTTAAAATTTTTAGAACTCAGTGACACATTCACAAAAAAAATTTGTGTACACTCAATATTGATTTTCTGGATCCGTCATTGCCAGTGCCCCGTAGTTTTTTCTCGTAATTGGAATCTTTCCTTACATAAATATTCTATTGTAATCCAATCATTTTTACAATATGTCTGTTTAATTAAAGATTCGTTTGACACGATGGTGACGGTCGTAAACGCATGGGTTAAATCGTCATTCGGTAAGGATTACCTAACAAACATGATCCGTTTGAACATAAAAGTGGATGAAGTTTCTTAGATGAGTGTTAGTGAATGACAATTTAACTATCATATTCATGACCGTCACCACCGTGCCAAACGGAGCCTAACTCTTATGTTAACACAATCAAATTTATTAAACCATGAGAGCATCATTCAATCCACACACATTTTTTTACATTTAAGCATATACAATTTTTTTCTTCTACAAATATTTATCATTGGGCAAAATACATAAATTTCCACCATTTTAGATTAAGTTTGAAATATTTGTATTAATTTGCTCTCAAAATTATATGCAAATTTTGAAGAAAGATCGCTTTAAACGATGCTAATATGAATATTGACGGTTATTATTATAATATAGATAAAAAAGAGTGATTTAGGTTCTGTTTGATAATCCGGCCAGCGACAAAATAATGGGCTGACATCCTTTCATGCCGGTCGTTTTCAAAGAGAGCTCACAAAAAGCATCCAAAAAAGTTCCCGTCGGAACGGCGTCCCGCTGAGTTGTCAAACAGACCCTTAATGTTTTTGTTGTTGTAATTTGTAAACTTGTAATATATATCATTTAATTTGTCATAATTATACACACTTTTTGCATTTTTATTACAAAATATTAGTATTTAATATCTGAGTTAACGTAAAATTAGCTCCTTACAAGGGTCCCATCATCTAAAATCATTAAAAATTTAATGATAGTCATTAATCTTGAGACTTAAGCTGTGTTTGAGGTTGGTCAAAAATATCATTGTCATATCAAAATCTTATGTCTAAAATTGGTTTTTTTTTTGTAACATTTGTTATAGCAAACACACAATCTATGACAATGACGTTTTTTACCAATCTCATGCGAGCAAATAAATTATGATAAATCGCGTCAAAAACAGCTTTATTTTGAACATTGTTGAAAATTTTGAGGCGAATATGAGCATAATAAACAGTTCAAGTTGATATTTCAAAAGTTGCCTAAAATTATTATGGATTGATTTAAATATTTTGCCAGTAAAACTCGAAACACTTTCAGGGCGGGTCATCAATATTAATTAGAGTTGTTAACAAAAATTATAGTTTATGAATAATTTGAGATTTGATTCGTACACATTCTATTAAAATTCGTATGTTTTGAATCCTAATCCGAATTTGAAGCTGAATGAATCCGGATCTGTGAATAAATTTATTTCTGTTCGAAGGATTTGTAAATATGTGATGAATATTGAAATTATATAAATAAATAAAATTAATATATGCAATTAAATAATTTATATAATTATATATAAACATTATATTCAAATTCAATTAGAAATTCACGTTTGAATCTGAATTTGAATTTGAATTCAAACTCAAATTTGAATCCAACATCACATTATATGAAGAATCCAATTATGAATCCAATCAAATATTCGAACGAATCCAAATTCAAATTTTGTATTCGGTGTTAAATTTGAATTCGATTCAAGAGCTATTTGATTCTGTTCGTGAACACCCATAACATCAACTGGTTCAAGCCATCGCAGTCCCTGAACGCGAAAAAAATAAACATACGGCGACGACGGCAACGACGGCGACAAGTGTCGGTGTCCAAGGAATCGGAAGGGGGCAGCGACAGCTAATCAGCCAATTAACATAAATTACCGGAAATTGCTTTACGTCCGCTTTTTAGAGAAGGGGGTATGAAATTGAAGAAGAGTGACGCAGATTGATACGCAGTCATTGGGCTCCATCTACATTAGTCCCACTAATTCTATTGATTAGCGCGGCGGGCCCCGCGAAAGAGCTGGAAACAGCGGGAATTTAGAGCGATCATCGGCTCGCAAACAAAACATAAAAGCCTTCATTAATAATAATTCTTCCCGTGGGCCAGACCGCACCGCGCGATCGCTGCGGAATCTCTAATCAATCTTTCCAAATGATCGCATTTTGTTTGGTATTATTATTATTATTATTTATTTATTTATTTATTAATCTCTTCTTTAATTCCTAATTATTACGTCGTCACATGTGTCTTCAATAATGCCTCCTCGCCCGTCCATTTTTGGAACAATTATGACCGTCGATCTCCGGTTTGTCTCGCAAATTTTTAAATATAGATTTTAAGAAAAAGTGTTTAACATCAAAGTTGTAGGTCTCGACGAGATCTACAACTTTTATGTTGAATATTTTTTCTAAAAATATCATATAATAGATCTATTTTCAAAAGACGTGAAGTCCGGGCGGAACTCGTATAGTTCCGCCCAGATTTTGTGCGTTTTGAAAATATGCCTATTATATTGCATTTTTAGAAAAAAATGTTGAACACTTTTTCTAAAAATATCATAATTAGACTATTTTTAAAAGACGCATGCTCTACATTTTGGACTGCTATTAACGATCATATTATATGTGTTTTTTATTATTTTACTGGGCTGCCAATATCCAAAACTGATTTTCCAATATAAACATGCTTTTTAATTCATGAGAAATATAATCATCTGAATCATAGATTAATGAATTGAATTTGGAAAGGTTGATCGAGGAAGATGGTCAGAATAAATGAAATTACAGTGCTTAGGCTTTATTTGATTATGCAGTGGCGGGAGGAATCGCGGCATTCGAACTGGAGGGAGGGAGCGCGTGATCGAAACAGGGTTTTTCGCTCCATATCTCATGATGCGGCGGGGCCAAACGTGGCAAATGTCGCCGCGGGTCTTTTATTTACCCGCCGTGCGGCCGCGTTTGTCTCAAGCGCTCCCTACAAACGCCGCATCAAATGAAGCCTTTAGACGACTACATTGAAGTGTTGCTCTTGGATTTGTTAGACCCTGATGCAATTTTCGTACCCCTGTCGCATATCTGTCCCGTGGCCACGATAATATCTTTTCACACATCAAAAAAATATTTCATGCTAAAACGACACCTCAATGTTGCAAAAATGGTCAACCGTAACGGCCATGAACGCACAATCTAAAAATGTACTTTAGGTTAAAATACCTGTCACGGAAATTTTCAATTTATGTAAACCGACGTCACTGTGTTCACTGTCACACTTCCGTACCGTCGCTGCTCAAACGTTACTTTTTTGTCCCGAACAGAGCATTAGACCAGCCCCCAACAATCACAAAATTATTAAATAGATGAAATATGATAATAAAACCAAAAAAATGCAATGTTGTATTTGTTTGTGAGCTTTGTCTATTATTTAGTAGTTAATTTAGGTGATCGTTAACCGTAACCCGTAATTGGCTAGTCGCACCCCAAAATCTTTCAATATTTCGCGTATTTTCGAAATACGCCTTGTACATGCAATTTCAGGAAACGTATTCAACACGAAAGTTGTAGCTATCAACGAGATCTACAACTTTCGTGTTGAACACCTTTCCTGAAATTGCATGTAGAAGGCGTATTTCGAAAATGCGCAAAATCTGGGCATATTTCCAAAGTACGCTTTGTACATGAATTTTTAGGAAAAGTGATCAACACGAAAGTTTTATATCTCGTCGATATCTACAACTTTCGTGTCGAACACTTTTCTTGATATTACATGTACAAGCCGTATTTTGGAAAGGCGCAAAAAATTGGGAGATTTTGAGGTGCGACTAGCAAAATAACAGGTTGCAGTTAACAGTCACCTTAATTTATTGTTTGCTTGTAGTTTAATGTTATAGTCATTGAGCTTTGTCTAGAGGGCTCATCATTCTCTTTTTCAAAACTAAAATTGTTCTTCCCCTGCTTAGATCACTAGGGTTTTAGCTCACTCAGCTCAACATTGTCATTACCACTCGGGCGATGTTTGCCCTTGACGCTCCCTCCCGATCTTCTTCCTCACGTTTTCTCAGCCCAGATTTGTCATTACTGGTGAAATTGCCTTTAGCCCTCCTCTTGATCTTCTTTTTCACAAAAGGGAGGGGTGGAGGATAAATGAAGTGTTTTCTGGTGTCTGCTTATTGATGGAAGTTTCTAAATTTATAAGGGGGATGTGTGATTTACCACAAATGAAGGCGGCCTCGTCAGCACCTGACAGATTTTGTTGGAATAAAAACAGGGGAATCTGACTTAGGGATGGATATACCTGGGCACACTAAAGGTTGGCTGCAATAATGCTAGGAACAAAATTATAATTTCCCCTCTGCCTGTGTAATTTTGTGCTGGTGGTAAGCTGTTTTGTGTGCAATGTGTTAAGAAAGTGAGCGGAAATTTACATGCTACACTCGCAGCCAGCCTTCAGTGATGCTGGCACGCTGTTGTGAAATTTATCTGATCCGCGATTACGTGACGCGCTGCGGATCACGCAACGGAAGATAGCCGATCAATTTCAATGACACAAAATCATAAAGCAGAAGAAATCTCACAAATACAATCACAGACGACAAAATATATACGTTATTCGGAGACGGGCTCCTACGTCCACGGGGAGAGTGCGCCGGAAAAGATTCACTATAATCAACGAGGTTACAAGTTACAAATAGAGACCGTTAAAACGGCCGAACAACAAGTGAGAAGCAAAAAATCTGAGGAAGAACGTTGTCGCCGCCGCTGTCGCCGGCGATATCGCCTGACGATATCGCAATGTCTTCTTCCTCTTGGATCCGCCGCCTCCTGCAACTGCTATTCCTGCTTGGATCTACCACTGCACAGCCGGCCGCCGGGATGAGCCCGGCCAGATGTCGATTCGTCTGGATCGCCCGAACACCGCCGCCTCTCTGTTGTCGTCGGAGCCTGAAATCGCCGCCTCCGCCTGGAGTTGTCTGTCGCCGCTGGTCAGAACCACCTCCACCTGATCCCGTGGCCGGACCGCACTGGAGCCGCCGCCGCTGGACGACCCCTCCTGCTGCCGCTTGGAGTTGCCGCCTCCTAACCTGCTACTGCCTGGAGTCGTCGCCTCCTCATGCGGCTGCCTGGAGTCGCAACCTGAAGCCTGCCAACTGGAAGACACTGGAGCCTGCGCCGCTGGACAGCTCCGCTTGAACCCGCCTGCTGCCGCCACCCTTCAACACCGGATGCGTCGCAGAGGGTGGACGGCCTGATGGCTCCCAAGTTCCTATGCTTCCTTACTTTGGTTTTTATCTCAAACGGGATGGTTGCACTTGATGGCATCAATTGATCGGGATGCAGCCCGCTCCTTATATATGTGAAGATCTCCCTCTCCAATTAAGGAGATAGCACAATAAGAGGAAATGTCATTGATGACACCGGCCAAGGAAGGAAGGAGCCAACCAATCCTCTTAATAGTATTCCTAAATTAGGATTCCCCTCTTTAATTGATATTTCTAAAGATACATTAGCCCGGATTAGGAATCATGGACTCCCACGGATCGATGACGTGTCGCGATCCCGACGATCCGGGCACGTGGATTGCAGAGGTGTCATAAACTCAACAGCACGCGGCCTCCGCCCGGCTTGCCTCCGAGCCCGCGAGGCCGGTGCGTGGGCAGGCCGGCCTCCACGAGGTCGACACCCGGGCGGCCTCCGTGAGGGCGACTTTCATTTCGCCGCTTGGTCAGCCCTCGTAAATTCTCCATCGTCCGATCGTCCTTACGCGATTCTCACCGTCCAATGTACGATTAACCACTCTGTAATCACCAGTTATGGACATGTGCAAACAGCCAAAATAATATTGGTCTGTGCATGGTAAAATATTATTTAAAAACACATAACAAACTATGTTAAAATATGTTGCAAGTATTAAATAAGATGTTTACGGTTTGCGGATAGTAGCGCAACCACCGTAACCACACGTGAGGTATATAAATAGGACGACAGTCTCTTTTTCATTCTCACATTTTCCCTCATCACTTTCTCCTCTTACGCGCCCGAGCTCTCCAGAAATCTTCATCGCCTCGTTCGAAGATCTTATAACGTCTTGAAGATCCTTCGAAGTTCACTGTGCTCTTACGTGCAAAGCATCCAGAAGAACTCCACCCTCTGTCAAACTTCCTCCAGGAAGCTTTCCACGTACAATGCTGTCGGCACTCGGCGCCCATCCAACAACTGCAAACATTCTCCGCTCCAGCTTCTGATCACGAGAAGAAGTCCGCCAAATCACTAGAACGAGTGTTCTCCACCGCCACAAAAGACAAACATTAAGTTTCATGAGTGGTGGCATGTCATCCTCCGAACGCACATTTCTCTCTCTCCCCTCAAGTTGTAATGAGCAGTGGTCTGTCGCTAGGGATGTGCACTGTGCGGTTTGGTGCGGTTTTCGACCAAACTGTAACCGCACCGTAAGAGCTCGGTTTTTGCCGGAGCAAAACCGCACTGCACCGAAATTATGCGGTGTGGTTTCGGTTCGGTGTGATTTTTTGTGGTGCGTTTGCGGTTTCGGTGCAGTTTTTAACATGTATTTTACATAGACAACATGTAAGCATTAGAATTATGTGTTGAAGCCAAAATTGACCTCTGTGGCGTTCGGGGTCTCAAAAGAGGGGTGACCTCACACCTACTACACTCGGGGGAACGTCACAGACCAAAGACTTGAGAAACTAGGAACAGACTCTCGGCTCTAGCGCGGAGGTCCCACCTCACTCCTCCTCCATCCTGGGGCTGAGCGAGCGGGCGAATCCCGGAGAACTGGGAAGCAGGGGGCATGGGTGAGACCCCGGCCTTCAACCGGTCTCGCCCCGCTAGGCCGAGGGGCAGGGGCGAGACCCCGGCCCCCGGCCAGTCTCGCTCTGCCAGGCCGCGGGGCAGGGGCGAGACCCTGGGCCCCGACCGTCTCGCCCAGCCAGGCCGCGGGGCAGGGGCGAGACCCCGGCCACCGGCCGGTCTCGCCCCGCCAGGCCGCGGGCAGGGGCGAGACCCGGCCCCCGGTTGGTCTCGCCCCGCCAGGCCGCGGGGTAGGGGCGAGACCCCTCCACCGGCCGGTCTCACCCCTCCAGGCCGCGGGGCAGGGGTGAGACCCCGGCCCCCGGCCGGTCTCGCCCCACCAGACCGCGGGGCAGGGCCTGACGAGGGGACCCTACTCTACGAATACGGGGTTGTACACAATCCTCGCTCTTTGCGAGGTTGGTACAAGCTTGGAAAGAAACATCCAACCCAACGTATTCGCTGAGTGTAATTTTTTTGCGCGGTCAAAAAGATACTTAGCCTCGTCGGGGGGTCAACCTGCCATGCCAGCTGATGGGAGCCTGGGTGGCGAGACCCCCTCCGGGTAAAAAACACTTAACCTCCCTGAGGGGTCAACCTGCCATGCCAGCTCATGGGAGCCTCGGTGGCGAGACCCCCTCAGGGTAAAAAACACTTAACCTCCGGTGGGGTCAACCTGTCATGCCAGCTGATGAGAGCCTGAGTGGCGAGACCCCCTTCGGGTAAAAAACATTTAACCTCCCGGAGGGGTCAACCTGTCATGCCAGCTGATGGGAGCCTAGGTGGCGAGACCCCCTTCGGGTAAAAAACACTTAACCTCCCGGAGGGGTCAACCTGCAATGCCAGCTGATGGGAGCTTGGGTGGCGAGATCCCCTCCGGGTAAAAAACACTTAACCTCCCGGAGTGGTCAACCTGCCATGTCTGCTGATGGGAGCCTGGGTGGCGAGACCCCCTCAGGGTAAAAAACACTTAACCTCTCGGAGGGGTCAACCTGCCATGCCAGCTGATGGGAGCCTGGGTGGCGAGACCCCCTCCGGGTAAAAAACACTTAACCTCCCGGAGGGTCAACCTGCCATGCCAACTGATGGGAGCCTGGGTGGCAAGACCCCCTCCGGGTAAAAAACACTTAACCTCCCGGAGGGGTCAACCTGTCATGCCAGCTGATGGGAGCCTGGGTGGCGAGACTCCATCCAGATAAAAAGAACTGGGCATCCACGAGAGGTACGCCTGCCCTGCCAGTTAGTGAGAGCCTGACAGCGGAATCCATCTCAAGGTGAGACATACCCCAACCTCCAAGATCAACCTGCCCTGCCAGCTAGTGAGAGCCTGACAGCGGAATCCATCTCAAGGTGAGACCTACCCCACCCTCCAAGAGATCAACCTGCCCTGCCAGCTAGTGAGAGCCTGACAGCGGAATCTATCTCGAGGTGAGACCTACCCCACCCTCAGAGAGATCAACCTGCCCTGCTAGCTAGTGAGAGCCTGGCAACGGAATCTATCTCTAGGTGAGACCTACTCCCCCTCCGAGAGATCAACCTGTCCTGCCAGCTAGTGAGAGCCTGATAGCGGAATCCATCTCGAGGTGAGACCTCCCCCACCCTCCAATAGATCAACCTGCCCTGCCAGCTAGTGAGAGCCTGGCAGCGGAATCCATCTCGAGTTGGGACCTATCCCACCCTCCAAGAGATTAACCTGCCCTGCCAACTAGTGAGAGTCTGGCAGCGGAATCCATCTCGAGGTGAGACCTACCCCACCCTCGGAGAGACCAACCTCCCTGCCAGCTAGTGAGAGTCTGACAGTGGAATCCATCTCGAGGTGAGACCTCCCCTACCCTCCGAGAGATCAACCTGCCCTGCCAGCTAGTGAGAGCATGACAGCGGAATCTATCTCGAGGTGAGATCTACTCCCCCTCCGAGAGATCAACCTGTCCTGCCAGCTAGTGAGAGCCTGGCAGCGGAATCCATCTCGAGGTGAGACCTCCCCCACCCTCCAAGAGATCAACCTGTCCTGCCAGCTAGTGAGAGCCTGGCAGCGGAATCCATCTCGAGGTGAGAACTCCCCCACCCTCCGAGAGATCAACCTGCCCTGCCAGCTAGTGAGAGCCTGGCAGCGGAATCCATCTCGAGGTGAGATCTTTCATGGATCACATACATTTTTTGGTGGTTCCTGCCATTAATCATAGTTGATACAACTACAAGCGAAATTCATTACAAAGAGATGATTCACTTCTTTCCTACCTCCATCTTCCCTCGTGAATCATCGGATCCCACCCCGGGTGCCCACATCAACCCTGTACTCACATCTCTCATCTGCCGCCCCAGGTTGGACTTCTTCAATCCGTACCGGATCTTGCGCTTGCTGAGGCTGATGAGGCTGAGGTGCCGGAGCTCTTGTCCTTCTCAACTCCAGAAATTCGGGGCAAGTAGATGTTGCATGGCCTTCCTCCTGGTGGAACTCACAGTATGGTAACTCTACTCTGACTCTTCTCCTTCCCGTGCTGTTCCTACTCTCCCTTCGACCAATTTCCATCGCTTGTTGTGGTGGGGGTAGGAGCTTCCTATGAGATTGCCTTTGGAAGTTTAACCTCCCTCGGCCTTCATGAAAATCCCCCCACCTTAGATGTGACCTCTTCCTGGACCCTGAACGGGTCCATGTTGCCTCCAACCTGGCTCCTGACCTTCGTGAGGTCCCTGGAGCCCCCAAGCTCTCTGCTCCTCTCTTCTTTTCCCCTCCTGATGTCTCGAGCCACCTTGCTCCTTCGACTCCATCTTTGTTAGATTCGCCAACTTCTTAACAAACTCCGGGTTGGCTGTCTCTGTGGCTATCTCCTCTGCTGCCCTTTCCATCAGCTCCTCGAAGGAAAGGGGGGCCCTTCGGGTTAGGTTCATCTTGAAGAATCCCTCGCCCAACCCCATCATGAACGCCATCTGGAGGGCATACCCCGACATCTCTTGGACCTCCAGGATCTCTTCTTGGAACCTGTCAATGTAACGGGCCAGCGACTCCTCGGCCGCCTGCCTTATTAGGAAGATGGACTCAGGACTCCTCTTCCTCTTCTTGGAGGTGGAGAAGCGAAGCTGAAAGCTCCGGCTCAAGTCCTCGAACCCATAGATCGACCTTGGAGGGAGCTGATGAAACCAGTCCATTGCCTTCTCCTTCAATGTGATTGCAAAGAGACGACACTTGAAGGCATCCGTCATCGGCCTGATGGAGACGACATCCTCGAACCACTGCAGGTGCTGGATGAGGTCATCCTTCTCGGTATAGTAAACCATGTCGGGCTCTCTGAACCCCTCAAGAACGGGAGCTGAGATGATCAGCTCGCTGAAGAGTGAGCCCCTAAGGGGTGGTCTCGCCACCTCTACTCGCGCGACCTGCTCACTTTTATGTTTTATTGTTTTTCTCTCTTTATTGTATTAAATTACATCATTTTCTTACAACATGTGATTTTATTTTCATAAATTTTAATGCAATTATTTGTCTTTCTTTTTGAAGATGTCATACCAACTTATGAAATATATAATATTTTGTGAATATCATATTTTATAGACAAATATTTTCATACTAAACTTTGTTGCAGGAGATTCATTCATTCTTATATATCAACACTTCTTATGCAATATTTTGTTTTAATTTGGATTATTAAAACTAAGAGACTGTTCTAATTGATATCCAAGTTTTCTGTGTGTGGAAGAGACACAACAACACTCAAACTTTTATCCCACTATAGTGTGGTCGGCTATATGGAACATTTGTCGCCATTGTGTCATATCTTGACATTTTCCCACTAATGTATACATCATGTTTTTCTTATAGTTTTAAACTTTTATTCCAGTATAGTGTGTGTGAAAGAGATGATTCAACAAAATATCTTACCTAATTATAATAACTCTGACGGTAATATATCGTATAAATATATCAACTCTTACTTAATATACTTAAATGTGACGTCACATAATTATAAAAAATTAAATACACAAAATATTCGGTGCGGTGCGGTTTTTGCGGTTTTCAAAATCTAAAATCGCACCGCACCGAACCGCGCTCGGTTTGTAAAAGTTTAAAACCGCACTGCACCTAAACTACGCGATGCAGTTTAAAAATCGGTGCGATTTTTGTGGTGCCAGCGGTTTTTGTGGTGCCAGCGGTTTTTGCGGTTTTTCATGCTCACCCATATCTGTCGCCCACACATTCTCCTAAAAGCTTGTAAAACACCAACAAATAGTGAATATTGGTCAGCACCGATCGGACCACGTGATTTTTCACCATATTCCAGATTTTTGCCCGTTAAAAAAACGTTCTTGCCTATTGTCTATTCTCTCTGTGACTGTTTGCGCGCTCGACAACTCAGTAGCTAAGATGGTCTAATCTAGACTGATTTTCAGGAGCCTCAAGTAACCCGCAACAACTATATTAAAAGGGAAAAACATAATTTGGTTAAACATTCACTTTTCAATTTTACCCATATTTATTTTAAAAAAATCAAGTACTTAAAATTTTTGTTTTCTCTTTTATTTTAAAAATTGTGTTATCATATAAATAAAGTCTCATGGCTATAATAAAAAATGTGTTCACCCCGCCGCTTGTAAATCCCTGTGCACACCTCAAATGAGCGACGGGCGGAGCTTAACACTCAGGGATTTGCAAGCGGCGGGAGCGAAGTCACATCGGGACAATGTCGTGGTCAGGATAATGTCGTGCGGGGCACAGGGGTCCCCGTGCACTATTAGAATTGTGGTATTGTCGCGGTTGGTCGCAGTGGCAGAGCCCTATGCCTGTCACTCGTATATTTATATTATAATTTTTACTTTTTACCGGGCCCAAACTGGACCCGGGCTTTACTCCTATTTTGTCCGGGTTGGGCCCAGACTTTATTCTTGCCTGCCGGGCTGAGGCCGGGCTTTATTCCTGCCTGGCCAAGCGAGATGTAGGCTGAGAATGCCTTTGTTGTGAAGCCGATGTTGAAACCGAGAATTCGGTCTCTGTGGAGTTCACCCTTGGGGAATGAGTGATCACACACTTACTTCTCTCCTGTGAGGCGAACGACTAAGGAAATGGAACAGGGAACGAACCCAAGGGCTCGGCGTGAAGGTCCCCCCACACACCCGAAAGATCTTAGAGCGTTTCCCCTCCTTAGATAAATGTCGAGCTAAGGATACCTCAGAAAGTGCACGAAGATCGGAGCACAAGTAAAACGTGCCTCCTAAGGTACCCTCTTGAGTCTATTTTTAATTTTCTGAAAACGGTCTGCAAATAGCCAACCTCCGATGTTCTAAAACAGCTATATGCAGTCCAAAAGTAGTCTGCCAATAACGTGACTCTGCTATTTTGGATAGCTACTTCCACCCCCAACAAGGGCATCCATGTAATTTACCTATGGACCCCACGGGGCATGTTTCTCAGACACGCGGTCAACTAGTCTCAACTAGCCACCCTGCTGGGCGGACGCGGCCAGGCTCCCGCAACTCGCCTTCCATCCTTAGGCGAGCTCGAGTCGGGCCGCCGTGGCTCTACTGCCCTATTCGGAGGCGGGCTGGCGACAAGGTCGCCTATGCGAGAGCGGGCTGGATGGGCTGGTTTGCGTAGCTCGCCCGCCTAGCTTTGGCAAGAGCGAGCTGACAGTCTGGATTCGCCCGCCGACTATTCTGATGCGGGCCGGTTGCTCTGGCTTGCTCTCCTGGCCTGATGAACCCACTCGGCGAACACGGGGTTGTACAGCCGGCACTTGCAGGTCTCCGTCAAATGATGGATCTTCCGCTTTACAACTTCGTTCTATTGTGGAGTATGCGCACAAGTAAGCTCCATTCGAATTCTAAGCTTTCTGCAGATGTTGAAGAATTCATTTGAATTGAATTCTTCTTCATTGTAAGTTCTCAACTTCTTGATCCGCAGACCGTGCCGACCCTCCACGAGCTCCTTGAACTCCCCGAACTACACAAACGTGTCTGACTTCTTCTTCATGAAGTATACCCAAGTTTACCATGAAAAGTCATCAACCAGAACTAGCATAACCTGCTACCGCCGAGACTGGGAGTGACGGTGGGTCCTGTCAGATCACCGTGGATGCACTCTAACGGTGCTTTTCATCTGATCTGTGACTTGTCAAATGAAAGACGATGAGCATTTTCATACTTACATCCTGCACAGACATGACCGTCTCCAAAAGATGAAAGGATAGCTCTGTCATTCGCCCTCATCTTATCAACATATGAACTTGTCGCCAACATGAACAAGTTCTTCAATCTCCTACCGAGATGAGTGACGTCAGCTTTCACATCTAACATGTTTTAGTGAAACTTCTGTTGGACCAAAAAGAATGTGATACCAACGTCAACAGCGTTGGGCACCGAGAAGAGGTTTTCCTTCATCCCTGACACGTGATATACACTCCTCAAAGTGAGTGTCCCCCGATCACTGCCTAAAGAAGTTGTCTCCTCCTTCTCTACTGCATGTACAATATCATCACCAGTAATAATGACATTGTTACCTTTGTAGTCCTGCAAAGAAGAAAATTTAGACTCGTCCCTGGTGAGGTGATAACCACACCCCGAGTCCACTATCCAGTCCTCTTGATAATTGTTGGAAGAAAGTGCACAAACACAAGCGTCTGTCATAAAGGCACTCTCTCATCCCCCTTCCTCAGCTCTGGATTCAGCCTCCTCCTTCCCTGCAGCATGCCTCAGCTGAAGGTTTATTCTGCAGTCCTTTCAGATATGACCAAGATTGTTATACCTATAGCACCGAGGTGCGCGCTCCCCGCTTCTTCCTGTCATCATGTTTAGGAGTCGTGCTGCTCTCCTGCTGTAATGAAGAAGATGGACCATCGCTGACATGTTGAAAATGGTGGAGTGAAAGTGAGTGATTGGGCGACCTGTCTGTACGGTCTATGCGTACAGGACTGGCGGTTAGCCAGGTCGGCAGAGTTGTTGTAGTCGGCTTGTTACTTGGCAGCCTGGGCGGTCTGTTTGCGCGGTCTGTGCGGACAGAGATTGCGGCCAGCCAGGCCGGCTTATGCTCAGCAGACAGTTTGTTCTCAGAAGGTAAACCGGGCGGATAGCTGCACTATCCGCGGAGTCCGGCAAGATGCGGACTGGGCTAGAGCTCGGCAGACCGGCATGGCAGATCCCTTGGTCTAACTCTGGTGGTGCGGCAGGTGATAGCCGCGAAGTTTGCCGATTAGAGCGGACTGGACTGGAGCTCGGCAGACCTACATGGCAGATGGCTTGGTCTAGCTCTGGTGGTGCGGCTGGCGGAAATCATAGGGTTCGCCAGTTTGAGTGGACAGGTGATGGAGTTCACCGGGATTAGCGGACTAGTGCATGTGTCCTCCAATAAGTGCGGACTGGCCCTTATGGACGATGGTGTAGACTTGGTTCTGAACGAAGTCCATATTGGCTCAGTATGGGGAGATAACACGGTAAAGCCCGGACTGCTTTTTAGTCTGCCAAGCTCGGCAGCAGTTGACTTGTGAGTTGGTTGCGAGCTTGGCAAATGCGGACTGGAGCAGTGTCCTCCTGAGCATGCAGACTAGATTCCTTGTCTGTCGAGTCTGGCAGATGTCAACTTGCCTTGGCCGCGGTCTCGGTGTGCGCAGACTGAAAATGTATCTGAGGGCGTGCGGACTGGAGCGGTGTCCTCTAGCATGCGGACAGGTGGTGTTGCCGCAGGGTCTGCTGGTGGCGGCTTGTCCCTAGCTTGGCCTTTAGCGACAAGGCAGATAGGATTGTTGTTCGGTCTTGGTGATGCTGTTAGTGGTTTGGTTATCCTACACAGGTCGCAGCAGACTGGGTATGTATTTGCGGCTTGCAGATACACTTGGTGCTTGCTGTGAGGTGGAGCGGTTATCCTATCGGCTAGGGCGGCTACAACACTCCTCATCATGCCTATAAATAAGATCCCCTTTCACATCAAAAAATATATGAATGAACAGAAAGTGAACTCACAGAAAGTTATTGTGGACTGGATTTTGTATCCGCGCGGTTTGAGGAGGTTGACCGGTTTGTGTTGTGCAGGTTGTGCGGATAGTGCTGGAAGCTGGGGACTTGGTTCTGACTGCGGTCAGGGACAATGCGGACTCTGCGAATATCAACCAGCGGTTAACAGCAGATCGCGAGTTACAGCTAGGCAGTCTCTCTTCATCAACTTATTTATCGGTTCAATAAGATGTCTGTTTCTGGCTGCCTATTCAGTTCGACAACAGTAGTTCGTGCGGTCAGGTGGCTAGGCGACCTCGTGGTTAGGCGGCCTGCAGATCATCGAGTAGAGCTTGCATTGGAATAACAGGCAGTCCGCGCGGCTTGGTTGCGGTCTGCCGACTAGGCCGGTTGAGCGGACTCTGTAGTGCAGCAGTAGTTCCGGTTGTTACTCCTTGAGTCCGCGCTTTTTGACATTTGCATTGTATTGTTTCTACTTCATTGGATATATCAGTGAATCATGTCTCGCCATGTATGTCTCGCATTGTAAAGAAGTTGATTAATAGTATAAGTTCTTGCTCTTCTGTTTTGTATCTGGTTTATTTGGACTCTGATAGGTTGAGTGTTCCTGCGTCTGGTTTCCCGTCTTTCGCTATATCAAATTTCAACATGGTATCAGAGGGAACAGAGACTTGTGCAGTGGATCAACTGGCAGTTTGCTTCAGTGCTTCTGTGAGTCTAAGTGAATCAAGGTTAAGTGCAATGGAAGGTGATTTGGCAGGAGATCTTAGAATATAGTTTCTTACATGGACTGATTTTGATAAGTGGAAGTCATGTATGGAAAGCTATCTTCTTTTTGAGGATCTTTAGGAGGTGGTTTGCGGAGCAGAATGGCAAGAGGTTACTGCTGCTACTGGCAGTGCTGAAGCGTTGAGAGCTTGAAAGAAGACAAACGCGAAAGAGGAGGTTATTCTCAAGAAGTCGATCTCATCGGAGCTCTTGGACCACATCGGCGGATGTCGGTCAGCTGCTGAAGTTGGTCTCTCTACTTCTAATCAGCAAGAAAGGAGAGTTTCTTCTAGGCATGCTGGGAAGAGGAAGGAAGGACTAAGGTGCTTTAGATGCAAGCAGCGTGGTCACCTCAGGAAGGAGTATAAGGTTGTCTTGCACTCAGTGAATGTTGCTCATGTTGGGAGTAAGGAGAAGAACTTGGCTGGGTCTTCAACAAGTTTTGATGCTGATCAGATGAAGGCCAGTGATAGTGCAGCTATCTGGCATGAAAGACTGGGGCATGTGAGGATGTACAAGTTGAAAGCAATGATGGTGAGGAGCCTTGTGAGAGGCTTTCCTAGATTGTCATCCTATGGAGATGGTAAAGCTTGTGCGGGATGTCAACACGATGAATCTTATCACTTTACATTTGATAAGGCACATGCCAGATGCAAAGCACCATTGGAATTTGTCCATGGTGATCTGGTGAGACCGACTGCCACCGCCAGTCTTGGAGGCAGCATGTACATGCTGATTTTGGTTGATGACTATACGAGGTATATTTGGGTATACTTCATGAAGGAGAAGTCGAACATGTTCCACTTGTTTGTGGAGTTCAAGAAGCTTGTGGAGGGCCAGCTTGGCCTGTGGATCAAGAAGTTGAAGACGGGCAACGAAGGTGAGTTCGGCTCAACCGTGTTCTCGAACTTTTACAGGAAGCATGGGATTCGAAGGGATCTCTCTCGTGGACATACTCCACAACAAGGTGTTGTTGCAGATCAGATGATCCGTCTTTTGACGGAGACCTGCAAGTGTCGGCTTCAGTGCAAAGACATTCCTAAGGCTTTTTGGGCGGAAGGGATGGCCTACACGGTTCATGTCATCAATCAGATGCCTCTGAGTACGATCAACATAAAAACTCTACATGAGTTGATGTTCAAGTTGAAGCCCAGCGTGAAGCACCTTCAGGTGTTTGGTTCTACCTGCTATGTACACACTCCAGATGCTCTCAAGATGAAGCTAGTATTCGTTGGGTATGATGAGCAGAAGAGAATATGGATGTGTATGGATCCTACTACGAAGAGGTTCATCGTGTCGAGAGACGTTGTCTTCGATGAGCTGACGTTGTATTGGGATAGCTCATGTGTGGAGCTAGAGGAGAGCAGGTCAGACGGTGGGCAGAAGGAGGCTGCTGCTAAGGTTCAGATGGATTTATTTGTGTCACCAGGAGCTCCAGGTTGTTCTAGATTCAGGGCAAAGACGTCTGGTTCAGGAAGTAGGGGAGCTTTGCTCCAGGTGCTTTTGAATCCAGTACGGAGGCTTCTGGTTCAGGAAGTAAGGGGAGAGATGTTCCAGACTATTCTATTTCAAGAGTGGAGGCTTCTAGCTCATGAAGTAGGGGGAGCGATGCTCCAGGTGCTTCTGGTTCCAGTGTGGTGGCTTCTTGTTTAGGAAGCAAGGGAAGCATTATTCCGGGTTTGCCCGGGAACGGAGCTGGTTTAGAAGGAGCAGCGGAGGTGGTTAGCCATGATCAGGGTCTTTGGAGGTCGAAGAGGGTCATTAACCCACCGGCTCGATTTAGTGAAGGGAAAGCGGTGAGCTTGATCTCTTGTTTCATTGCAGGATCTCAGGTCGAGCGAGTACCTTTTAGCTATGTTGACACCACTGGAGTCAAGGAGGTGGATGACACCAAGGTTAAGGAGGTGACTACCCTCCGAGGAAATGAGGCTTGGGGCCTTGTGCCTAATATCGTTGGTGATACTCCTATGACGTACAAGTGGAGGTCAAAGTTGAAGAAGAAGGCAGAGGGAAGCATGACTCCTTTCTGGAGATGATGGAGGGATCCCTTATGGTTCAGGATATGCGGGGCGAGGACTATGTATCGGGCATCTTCTCGATGGCGCTATCGGAGGGACCATGTGAAAGGTGTCGGCCAACCATGTTGGCTTATGCTCATCCGACAGTTTGTTCCCAGAAGGTAACCGGGCGGATAGCTTCACTATCCACGGAGTCATGCAAGATGCGCACTGGGCTGTAGCTCGGCAGACCGGCATGGCAGATGCCTTGGTCTAGCTCTGGTGGCACGACATGTGATAGCCGTGGAGTTTGCCGGTTGGAGGGGACTGGACTGGAGCTCGGCAGACCGACATGGCAGATGGCTTGGTCTAGCTCTGGTGGTGTGGCTGGCGGAAGTCGCAGGGTTCGCCGGTTAGAGTGGACAAGTGATGGAGTTTGTCGGAATTGGCGGACTAGTGCATGTGTCCGCCAGTAAGTGCAAATTGGCTCTTGTGGCCGGTGCCGTGGTCTTGGTTCTGAACCAAGTCCACGTTGGCTCAATCCGGGGAGATCACGTGGTTAAGCGTGGACTACTTTTCAGTCCGCCAAGCTCGGCAGTCGTTGACTTGTGAGTTGGTTGCGAGTTTGGTGAATGCGGACTGGAGCAGTGTCCGCCTGGGCATGCGGACTGGATTCCTTGT
Organism: Platanthera guangdongensis; assembly: GCA_039583875.1. Taxonomy (NCBI): domain Eukaryota; kingdom Viridiplantae; phylum Streptophyta; class Magnoliopsida; order Asparagales; family Orchidaceae; genus Platanthera; species Platanthera guangdongensis. The sequence continues at coordinate 282,915,457 of CM077151.1, read as the reverse complement.
CCGTCGAGTCCGGCAGTTGTCAGCTTGCCTTGGCAACGGGCTCGATGTACATGGACTGGAAATGTATTTGCAGGGCGTGCAGACTGGAGCGGTGTCCGTTGGCATGCAGACAGGTGGTGTTGCCACAGGGACTGCTGGTGGCGGCTTGTCCCTGGCTTGGCCTTTGGCGACAAGGCGAATAGGATTGTTGTCCGGTCTTGGTGATGTTGTTGGTTGTCTGACTATCCTGCACAAGTCGCGACGGGCTGGTTGTGTATTCGCAGCTTGCGGATACAATTGGTGCTTGCCGTGAGGTGGGGCGGTTATACTATCGGGTAGGGCGGTGACCACACTCCTCATCGTGCCTATAAATAAGATCCCTTGTCACATCAAAAAATGTATGAATGAACAGCAAGTGAACTCACGGATAGTTGTTGCAGACTGGATTTTGTATCCGCGCGGTTTGAGGAGGTTGATCGGTTTGTGCTGTGCAGGTTGTGCGGATAGTGATGGAAGCCATGAACTTTGTTCTGACTACGGTCAGGGATAGTGCAGACTCTGCAGATAGCAACCAGCGGTTAACAACAGATCGCGGGTTGCTGTAGGCGGTCTCTCTTCTACAACTAGTTTCCTGGTTCAATATGTTGTCCGTTTCTGGCGGCTTGTTCAATTCGGCAACAGTAGATCATGCGGTCAGGCGGCTAGGAGACCTCGCGGTTAGGCGGCCTGCAGATCGGCGAGTAGAGCTTGCATTGGAATAATGGGCAGTTAGCGCGACTTGCTTGCGGTTTGGCGACTAGGCGGGTTGAGCGGACTCCGTAGTGCAACAGTAGTTCCGGCGGTTACTCCTTGAGTCCGCGCGGTTTGATATTTGTCTTGTATTGTTTCTGCTTCGTTGGATACATCGGCGAATCATGTCTCGCCATATATGTCTCGCATTGTAAAGAAATAGATTAATAGTACAAGTTCTTGCTCTTTTGTTTTGCATTTGGTTTAGTGTTCCTGCGTCTGGTTTCTCGTCTTCGGCTATATCAAATTTTAACATAACATGTGTCTTTTTCTTTCTGTCTCACTTCTTCTTCTTGCCAGAGAAGAGAGACTCGTTATCTTCCACTGAGATCGAAACTCCAGTCATCTGTCTTACCAAGCTCTCATATGAAGTCATCAGTTTCTTCAGTTCGAATAAAGATGACTGATTGACTCAACCCTACACAGAAGTTACAAAAGCCACATACTTCATCAGCAGTTTGCTGATGATAAGCTCTAAGCAGACTGTGTGGTCTCACAATCCAGACCGCAACAACCGCGGTTAGACAAGTCTAATCGTCTGATTACTTCTCTAGGGTGCTTGCTGAATTAGACCCCCGGAAGGAAGGATAGAAGCCGAAAGCGACTAACCGCCATCTCATAGCCACCAGTCTGCGGCGGTATCTGCGGTTTGTCATATCAGACTCCTCTTACTCAATTTCAGTCTCAATTCAACAATTTCAACCAAAAATTCGTCATTTTTGGATTTAGGAACAATTCCAATGGAATTCAGTCCATCCAAAAACTGTAAAAAAAGTTATTTTTACTCTAAATTTCAATTCCAATTTCTTCTGAACTCACTTTTCTTAGTAGTATTTCTCAGCTTCGTTTTCAGCATGCGAGCCGGTTAAAATTATAAAAGTGAAAGTGAGGGTTGATCTGGCAGACCGCGCGGCCTGGGCGGACAGTCTTGCGGACTGGTGGTGCGGCCTGTCGGTCTGAAGTTGCGGCTTGGTGGTGAGTCCTTGGTGGTAGCTGTGCGGATAAGTTGAATATTCGCGGTCTGGGCAGACCAGGTTGGAGTTCGCGGAGTTCGCTCTATGCGGAATGCTCTTGGAGCTTGAGAGATCGACATTGGCATGTGCCCTCGATCTCAGGTGGTGCGGTTATGAGATAACCGCGGAGTTCGCGGTTAGCCGAACTGGATTGAAGCTGGTGGACTGGGCAGACTGAATGCTCGTGTCTGCGGAGCTCGCGCCAGTGGTTCTCTGGTTGGGACTTGGTCACGATTTGTGACAAGTTCAGATTTATCGCGGAGTCCGCAATGTCCGCTTGTTGACCGGACGGTCTGTGCCTTTGGTCGTGGACATTGTTGTTGTGGACTGGTGCGGTATCCGCAGGGATACGGACTGGCTTCTATCCGGCCTTCCTTGATGATAGGCGGATAGGCTGGTATCCGGCCTTATTCATGCGGACTGGGCGGACTGCTCTGTGCTAGCTGCGGGCTAGGGTGGTGTTTCTATCCACTAGGGCGGTGACCACACTCCTCTCTGTGCCTATAAATAGGACCCCCCTGTGACATCATAATTAACTGAATGAACAGTAAGTAGGACTTGGGTTAATTACTGCGGCCACAGATTTCTGTCAGCACGGTTTGGGAAGGATAACCGGTTTGCTGTTTGCAGATTATGCTGCTAACACTGAGAAGCTAGGTTTTTGGTGTTGACAGTGGTCTGGGATCAGTGGAGCTTGCGGTTTACAATCAGCGGTTTTGTTAAAGTATTAGACCAGGCGGCTTAGCGGTCTGATCCAGCGGTTTGTTGACCGAGCGGTCTGGCGATCTCACTCTGAAGCCTGGAGACCGGGCGGTCTATCGGTCTCCCATTGCGGCCTGTTCTATCCTGCTGGAGTTGCCGAGCGGTTAATCCATCTGTCTAACCGCGCGGCCTGTGCGGTCTCCTTTATTCTAGCCGCTCAGTACTGTAAATGTTTAGTCCCACATTGTTTGTATACTCTCTCTCATCTCCTCCATTCTATATAAGGGAGGTCATACCTTTGTAAATGATATCTTTTTTGGATAATAAAATTTCAATTATTCAAAAGTTTATCCGCTTGTTCTCTCTTTTTCGCTACTTTCTAACATGGTATCAGAGGACACGGTCATTTCCTCCTGATTCTGTGCGTTCTCTGTTGTTCGCGGCTTGTTTTCCGCTTTCTGCGACCTATCTCGCGGCTTGTTTCTGTCCGCTGCCCTGTTCGCGCGGCTTGCTTCTTCTTGGTTCTCTTCTCCTACTGCTATTGGTCACGGCGACCTGTTTCCTTGTCGCCGTGCTCCTTATTCTTTCTTGCCTCTCCGACTTCCTAGTCGTTGCGGCCTGTCTCTGTCTGCGTGACTTGTCTCTACCCGCTGCGGACTTCTTCTCCCTGTCCGCTTCTGCTTTCCCCATTTCCGCTTGTCTCTATACTCGCGGTTTGCTCCTGTGATCTGCCTGGCCGTGCGGGTTGTTCCTTTCTCACCCGCATCTTGGTCGCGGTCACCTGCTCTTCTCCTCTCTTCTGTTCGCTCGGACTTTTCAGTCCGCGCGACCTCTTCCCCGCTGTGCCTTTTGACCTCTTTCTAGTCGCTACTGTTCGCGCAGCTTCTTCTTTTTTCTAACCGCTGCGGTCTCCTTTGCCGGGTTCTATGACTACCTCCGGTCTCACCACTACTCCTGCAGCTCCTTCTCCTCCTCCTCCTTCGGGCAACCTTGGCACCCTTTCCAAGCTTGTTGGCTCCAACTATCCCGATTGGAGCGTTTCTTTCACCTTTCTCCTTCGTTCTCAACGCAAGCGTCATCACCTCACCGATGACCCTCCTCCTCGCACCTCTCCTGAGTTTGATGACTGGGATGCGAGTGATGCTCTTGTCCGCACCTGGCTGGCCAACAGCCTTTCTGATGAGTGCCTTCCCGTCATTCGCCATGATGAGACGGTCAAGGCCGCCTGGCTTCACCTTGCTGCTCTCTATTCTAAGGGGGCCAGACGTCCCGCATTTATACTCTCTATGCGGACCTCTTCGCCCGCCCTTCCATGTCACCGGCTGCGGCTTATCAGCAGGTTCAGGCTCTTGGTGCTGAAATCCTCCAGAATCGCCCCTTCTACACGGACTTGGTCGAACAGCACAAACACTTCCAGGAACTCCTGGTTGTTTGTTATCTTCTTCGTCTTCCTGACTCTTATGATATGATCCGCCAGCAGATCTTGGGTGAGGCGGAATCTCCTACTTTGGATGCCACTGCGGCTCGCATTGCCGCTGTTACTTCGCTACTCCAGCGGCCTCTGTTGGCCTCCCCCCTCCCCCGGACTCCTTTGCTCACCAAGCTCAGAGAGGGGGCCCTAGTAGCCGCGGCCCCTTTGGCGGACGGGGTTCATCCCGGTTCCTCTGCTTTCACTGTGGTCGTACTGGCCATACTGTTGACCGCTGCTGGCAGAAACATCCTCATCTTCGCCCTTCCGGTGATGCTCCTTCTTCGGCCTCCGCCTCTTCTCGGTCGTCTGCCTCTGTGGCCACGACGTCAGGTAGTGCCCACGTCGTTACCCAAGGTAAATGGCTGATTGACTCCAGTGCTACAAATCATATGACGGGCAACCCTCATTGCTTCTCCCGTCTTGAGACACATGACCGCTTGCCCCCGGTTCGTGTGGCGGATGGTTCACCGTCCCCGGTTTATGGGACGGGCATGGTTCAACTCACCCCATCGCTTTGCTTGGAGGACACCCTCTATGTCCCGAAGTTCCCGTGCAATTTACTATCCGTTACTACTTTATGCCGACAACTTCAGTGCTCTGTCTTATTCACTCCTACTACTTATTCTTTTCAGGACCCGAGGACCCAGCGGACGATTGCTACTGGGACTGAGAGCGGCGGCCTCTACTTCCTCGACGATGTTTCTGCTCTGACCACCTACTCCTCCTCCACAGATCTCCTTCAATGGCATCTTCGCCTTGGACATCCTCCTCCTCGGATTCTTCGCCAGCTTCTGCCCCACTTACCTCCTACCAGTTCTCCGCTCCACTGTGATGCGTGTCAGCTTGGCAAACATCATCGCTCCTCCTTCCCACCGAAGCAAGGCCGTAGCTGCTCTCGCATGTTTGATCTTATTCATTCTGATGTATGGGGTCCTGCTCCTACCCTCACAGTTGGTCGGGCAGTTCCTATTTTGTCACTTTTATCGATGATTTTTCTCGATGTACCTGGGTGTATCTGTTAAAAGATCGCTCTGAACTCTTTTCTGTTTGGCAATCATTTTACTTTATGATTCAGACTCAATTTGCTATTTCTATTAAAGTCTTACGTTCTGATAATGCCAAGGAATATCTGACTCATGAGTTCTCCGCGTTCTTTCACCAACATGGTCTGCTTCATCAAACGACTTGTGTTTACACCTCCCAGCAGAATGGGCTGGCGGAGCGTAAAAACCGTCACCTGCTTGATGTTGCTCGTACTCTCATGACACAGATGAACGTCCCTCGCTCCTGCTGGGGCTACGCTGTGCTCCTCGCCTGCTATCTCATCAATCGCCTTCCCTCCACGGTTCTCCACGGCCAGACTCCCTTCTCCCTTCTCTACCCCCACCAGGAACCTTTTCCTCTTCCTCTCCGTGTCTTTGGCTGTATAGCCTTTGTTCACGCTCCCTCCGCTACCCGCGACAAGCTTTCCCCCCCGTTCCACCAAGTGTGTCTTTTTGGGGTACTCTACCACTCAAAAAGGCTATTGCTGCTTTGACCCCCTTCTCCGCAAGCAGTTTGTCTCCGCGGATGTGACTTTTTTCGAGAATGCTTCCTATTTCTCTCCTCCGTCTTCTCTTCCTTCTGATATTTCGTTCCTTCCACACCTCTCGACGTTTTCCCACCTTCGTCTCCTCCTCCACCGACTCCTTCCCAGTCCGTCTCCCCTCCCACCCCTCCACCCTCCTCTCCGCTTCCGTCTCTCTCTAGTCCCGGGCCAGCCTTCTCCGCCACGGACGCTCCGGTCGCTGACGCTCCTGTTGACCTGGATGTTCCCATTGCCCTTCGCAAAGGGGTGCGGGCGTGTACTCAACACCCGCTCACGGCTGTTGTTTCCTATGATCGGCTTTCTCCTTCTCGCAGGTGTTTTGCCTTGGCTATCTCTGCCACTTCTACTCCCCGCACCTACCAGGAGGCTCTCGCTCTCCCTCATTAGAAGTCTGCCATGGATGAGGAGATGGCTACTCTTACTGAACGGGGTATCTGGACCCTGGTTCCTCCTCCCGTGGGCACTGATATGGTTGGCTGTCGCTGGGTCTTCGTTGTGAAGTTTCGCCCCGACGGCACTGTGGATCGCTACAAAGCTCGGCTGGTGGCCAAGGGCTTCACTCAGACTTACGGCGTTGATTACTTTGATACATTTTCTCCAGTTGCTCGCCTCAGCACCATCCGGGTTCTCCTTTCTGTGGCTGTTAACCGGGCTTGGGCTATTTCCCAGCTTGATGTGAAGAATGCCTTTCTCTATGACGATCTTCAGGAGGACGTCTATATGGAGCAACCTCCTGGGTATGTTGCTCCGGGGGAGACACGTGTATGTCATTTGAAGAAGGCCATTAATGGCCTAAAACAGAGCCCTCGGGCATGGTTCGACAAATTCAGTGGTATTGTGGCTACCATCGGCTTTCAAAGGAGTTCGGCCGATCACTCCTTATTCATTCGCAAAACGGCCTCGGGACTGGTGGTTTTGGCCGTATATGTGGATGATATTCTCCTTACTGGCGATGACCGAGATGGGGTGGACTTGACGAAGAAGCACCTCCGTCAGCACTTGGTCACGAAGGATATGGGCTCCCCGAAATACTTTTTGGGGATAGAAATCTCTCGGAAACTTGACTCCTTGGTTCTCTCTCAACGGAAGTATGGTCTTGATCTTCTACGAGAAGCAGGATTGACAGGTGTCAAACCAGCTCGTTTTCCCATGGCTATTAGAGAAGACAAAACGTGGACGGATGACTCGCCTCTTCTATCTGATGTCACAAGGTACAGACGTTTGGTAGGCAAACTCATCTATCTCACGGTGACTAGACCCGACATCGCCTATGCTGTAGGCAAGGTCAGTCAGTTTATGCAAGCTCCCAGGGAGTGCCATCTTCAGTCCGCCCTGAAGATTTTAGAGTATATCAAAGCAGCACCAGGCAGAGGGTTACTCTTTCAGAAGAATGGTCATCTGAGGGTTGAGGCCTACTCAGATTCAAGTTACGCGAATGACAAAGGCGATCGTAAATCCACATCAGGTTTTTGTACCTTTGTTGGAGGTAATCTCGTGAGTTGGAAGAGCAAGAAACAGTCCGTTGTCTCCAGATCCAGTACCGAAGCCGAATACCGGAGTATGGCGTCAACCACATGTGAGTTAAAGTGGTTGCGGGCTCTCATGCTTGACCTGGGCGAGGTATATGACTGTCCTCTCCCTATGTTCTGTGACAACAAGGCCGCTATACACATATCCAGAAATCCGGTCTTCCAGAGAGAACAAAGCATATAGAGGTTGACTGTCACTTCATTCGGGAAGAGATTTTGAAGAAACAGATCTGTACTCCTTTTGTCACCTCTAACAAGGAATTGACAGATATCTTCACCAAGCCGGTTTCTACTTCCTTCTTCCGCATTTGTGACAAGCTGGGCATGGTAGATATCTATGCTCCAGCTTGAGGGGGAGTGTTAAAGTATTAGACCAGGCGGCTTAGCGGTCTGATCCAGCGGTTTGTTGACCGAGCGGTCTGGCGGTCTCACTCTGAAGCCTGGAGACCGGGCGGTCTATCGGTCTCCCATTGCGGCCTGTTCTATCCTGCTGGAGTTGCCGAGCGGTTTAATCCATCTGTCTAACCGCGCGGCCTGTGCGGTCTCCTTTATTCTAGCCGCTCAGTACTGTAAATGTTTAGTCCCACATTGTTTGTATACTCTCTCTCTCATCTCCTCCATTCTATATAAGGGAGGTCATACCTTTGTAAATGATATCTTTTTTGGATAATAAAATTTCAATTATTCAAAAGTTTATCCGCTTGTTCTCTCTTTTTCGCTACTTTCTAACAGGTTTGCAGCAGGTCGCGGTTGCGGCCAACCGGTCTTCTCTCGTTAAGCTTTCCCAGTTCAATAACTTGTCCGTCAGTCTCGGTGGTCTGTTCTTTAGTTCGGCAGCAGCTTGTTCGCGGACTCTGGCAGATTGGCGACTTCAACGGTTATGCGGCTTGCAGAGTGCGGACAAAGGTGTTCGGCAGAATAACTGGTTGTCTGCAGTCTACGCGGACTCCGTAGTTCAGTTCGGTGCAGCGGAAGCTTGGCGGTCTCGACGAACTCGGCGTTTTCGGCGGTCTCTGAGACAGTCCGCCCGGCTTGTTTTCTTGCTTTGCTTGTATGCACTTCCATAGTACATCGGCAAATCGTGTCTCGTCATGTATGTTCTGCCTTGTAAAAAAGATTGTTAATAATATCAGACTTGTTTGTTGTCTTCTGTTATTTCTGATTTTTTGAGCTTGGTTTACGGTTGAGTGTTACTGCGCCTGGTTCCTGTTTTCTGCTTGATCAATGTGTCATCTTGATAGATTTGAAAGCTTTACTTGATATCAGAGCTATCTCTCTGATCATATTGGGAAATTTTAACAGAGCCAAGAGATGAATAGAGCTGCAGACTTCTAGGCACTGTTTGCTTTACAGATTGATTTAGTGCGGTCTAATATTGTTGGCTCTCCTTCTCAATTTGTTGAGCTTGTCCAATCAGATTTAGATGGCATGGTGTAATAGCTTAGATTTCTTGTAAAAAAATGAGCACTTCATTTTCATCACAATCACTGAGTTAGCTTTCGAAACTGTATAACCAACAAAATTAACGAGAGACATTGCTTACAGAGCTTCTTGCCAATAATATAACTTTGTTTTTTTAAAAAAAATTCTGTAATGGGAGAAATCCAAGATATGTTTGTCCCACACAAATTTGCATGAATTTTCCAATAATCATGAGATTCCGTGGCAGTAATTCCACTCAGGAATTCTCTGCTCAAAATTTACAGTTTCTTCTCCAAGCAAAACTTGGGGGATCACCCTATCCCTTCCAGCTTCCTCCCTGAGGAATTAAAAATCAGAGACCAACAGCCCCCACCATTCCTGTAACTTACATTAATTCAGAAGACCGTGATGAGACATTTGCAGCTCAGACTAAAAAAATCTCTCCTTCCTTCTCCACACCTTCAAAAGGTAGCAGGAAAGGGAAAGAGAGGAAGAAGAAGAACAAAAGGAGAGAGAGAGAAAAGTACCTCTGCTCAAATCACACCCACTTAACAGTGACCCCCTCCCATCACCTTTTTAAGCTCTCCTCCTTCTCCTCTCTTCTTCCTCCCCCCCCTCCATTCTCTCCACAAATTTCATTCATCCACAGAGCTTCTGAACCAGCTCTGGAGAAGAACAATTCTAGGAATGGGGAGACACTCTTGCTGCCACAAACAGAAATTGAGGAAAGGGTTGTGGTCGCCGGAGGAAGACGAGAAGCTTTTGAAGCACATCACGAAGCACGGCCATGGCTGCTGGAGCTCTGTTCCGAAGTTAGCAGGTGAATGATTGAAGACATTGTCCCTGTTTCTTCAATTTTTTTTTAATTTTTCTGAGCGAAAATGGAAGTCAATTCAGGTCTGCAGAGGTGCGGGAAGAGCTGCAGGTTGAGGTGGATAAATTACTTAAGGCCTGATCTCAAAAGAGGCACATTTTCGCAGCAGGAGGAAAATCTCATCATCGAACTCCATTCTGTTCTTGGAAACAGGTCTTTTTTGAATCTGTATTTGCTAATTTTTAGTTTAAAAAGACCACTAATTCTTCCCCATAATCTTATTTTTTTTGTTCACATCAGGTGGTCTCAGATTGCGACTCAGTTGCCAGGAAGAACTGATAATGAAATCAAAAATTTATGGAATTCCTGCATCAAGAAGAAGTTAAGGCAGAGAGGCATTGATCCCAGCACGCACAGATTGTTGGTGGAGTCTGAAAATCCTGAAGACAATAAGGTTTCTACAAGCAGTGAGAATCACTTTGGATTGTATACTGTTGATGGCCTGAAACAGCCATTAATCCAGCCAGTTCCATCTCCGGCGCAATCCTTCGACAAAAATTCTGCAGAGGGTGAAGAATTCATCATATACAACTCGACCGCATTCCTGCCTTCTTCTTCGTCGAATTCGATTTCGTTCTTCCCTCTTCCTCAGACTATCTTTGGGGGCGCAACGGCTAGCCTGCCGTTGAACCCAAATCCTTTCCTTTTTCTGAACCAGAATTGCAGGGTGTTTGACATGAATCCAGAATTGAGTTGCAGCAGCTCCATATCGGCGCCGGCAGCCTCGATTTCCAGCTCTGTTCTGTCAAATTTAGTTGATGTGAAATCTCCCGTTGATCTCTCCTCAAGCTTCACTCACCCAGCTTGTGCTGAATCTCCCACTTTTCCATGTTTTGACGCCGGAAATCCGAGGAGATGCGGCGGTTCTTTCATCGACGGAGGGCTGCTCACATGGCCGGATATGTCCACTTTACAAGATGAACCAGAGGACCTGAAATGGTCTGAATATCTTCAGGGCAACTTCCCAGTCTCTTCAATTCTCCAAAACCAACAGTTATATGCAAACAATTCCATCTCAGAAAGCCATATCGGTATCGAAGGGCTCGCTCTTTGGCATCCGAATCAGCTACCGCAGCAGCAGCAGCAGCCCAATTCCGAGCTAAAAGGTAAGGATTTTCAGAGGATTTCTCCATTGTCTGGACAAATATAGCCGTTACAAAGAAACCTTGCTTGATTTTATAGCAATTTTCAATTTCGAAAGGCGTGATTCCATGAGCATATATGACAATAAGTGGGCTTGCCGTCTCTATGATTCTTCAAGGTGTGTGTGCCCGTCTCTAGGATTTTTCTCTTGTATATAGCCCTGATGATACTCAAAACAAACTCCACCGCATCTATTCTCTGTTCCTGGTTCAAATTTTCTCTGCATACAAATTTGTGTTTTTTTGTGTGCTGTAAACCGTCAATTTCGTTTATTTCCATTGATCCGGGTTCAAATTCTCTCTCTCCTTCAATCGAAGGTCTCTTTAGTGATGGAGATGTCCTAGGATTTGATGATCGGACAGCATGAGAATCCTAGGAAGGCTACTGTGCAGGAGAACACTCTTACAATCAGTGTTCTTAGAGATCTTATGAATATTTTCAGGCCACATCAGCTAATAGCACTAATCTTAAAGCAAAATGACCTAAAGTATTCATGCTAAATAAAAGTTTTGGTGAGTATCTCATACAAAGTAATCAATGTTTATGAGGTTTTTCATGTTAGGTATAGAATCCTATCCCATTTGTAGTAAGACAATCGCTCTCTGGCTCAGAAGCCGCTACGTCGAGTTTTTGAGGGTTTGCCGTCTCAGTTTTTAAAAAAATTTAGTGTTTAATGCGTTTTTTTAACCCTACCATCATGGAATGTTTCTTTGGCAATACATTGGTTATGACGGTCATCAAGAAAAGAAAACTAGTTTTGAACATAAAAATAGATGAAGTTTCTTAGGCGAGGTTGGGCGTTTATGAATAGTCAAAGTTCATAATCACCACTTTCATGACTGACACTGCGGTGCCAAGCGAAGCCCAAACCTATAACGTTTTTTTAAAATTCTAAGTAAACATGATTTTTTGAGGTTTTGATGCAACTTGCCAAACTAATTCATTTGCGGAGGTGTAAAGTGTCAAAACTAAAACCTGAGGTTGCAAACTGGAAATATATGCTGAGTAATATATAAGTTTCTTTTATTCTAGGGCTCGTGCGCGATCTTACAAATACGTTCATTGCTTCCCTTGCAAGAGTCTTTATAATTCTTCCATCGAATGAAACGACCTCCGGCTACCCAAGAACGCAATTCATCTTGGTGTGAACTATGTAAATTTTATGTTCACGTGCTTTCTGTATTATTTTTCCCTCTCATTTTGCTTGATTTTGTTAACTTTCAATTATAAACTTCTAATATGATTAAATTTTCTTATATAAAAAAATATTTGCACACTGTCTTGATATTGCCAACAAGGATGCCTTTACTTTACTTGCTAGTAATGAGAAAGTGTTTGTGAGTAATGGCAGTAGCCACTTTGTTCTCTAGGAACTATATTGAGTCTTATCTTGCTCCATAAAGCAAGGAGGAAAAAGGAAAGCTTTCATGCCAAGCTAAAGAAATTAGACAATCTCTCATGCTTTAAGATTGTGATGTGGGTTATCATGTTGTGGAATCTTTGCATTCCTTTATGTTCTCATTGTAGGAGAGAAAGAATGATAAGAATTTCCCATGAAACGGATGTTTTCTCCTTTCGTGTTGTTTGGAAAAGCGTTTTCGTGCGATCTCGGACGAAGAGGGAGGCGTTGCACACAATTAATTAAATTAATTATAGGCATAGAAGTTTGATCGATTTAGATTCGCGGAGATAGTTTTATATTCTTTGAGGAAAGACTTACCTTGCCCATCAAAGTTAGTCGATCTAGAGTAATTAGGTCAAGCCACTCATCGATGATGTTAAGATTGTGCTGATAGATATGATCCCTTGCAATAATGATTGAACGAGATTATGTTGTTGAAATTATTGAAGTGAAAGTGGGGGTTGATCGGGCAGACCGCGCGGCCTGGGCGGACAGTCTGGCGGACTGGTAGTGCGGCCTGAGCGGTCTGTATATTGCGGCCTGGTGGTTTGATCTTGGAGGTAGCTGTGCGGATAGGTTGATTATCCGCGGCTTGGGCGGACTGGACTGGAGTCCGCGGAGTTCGCTCTATGCGGACTATACTTGGAGGTCGCGAGATCAGCATTGGCCTGTGCCCTTGATCTCAGGTGGAGCGGTTAGGAGGTAACCGCAGAGTTCGTTGTTTGGCGAATTGGCTTGAATCTGGCAGACTAAGCGGATTGATAGTTCATGTCCGTGGAGCTCGTGCTAGAGGTACACTAGTTGCTGGACTTGGTCATGTTCTGTGACATGTCCAGGTTGATCGTAGAGTCCGCAGAGTCCGCTGGTTGACCGAACGGTTTGTCTGTTGGTCGTGGACTTGTTGGTGCGGGCTGGTGTAGTGTCTACGAGGCGTGTGGGTTGTTACTGTGTCCGCTGCAGCATGCGGGCTGGTACGGTGTCCGTCGGGTTGCGGACTGGCTTCTAGCCTTGGTGACAGGCGGATTGGCTGATGTCCGACCCTCGTTCATGCGGACTGGGCGAACTGCTTGGTGCTAGCTGCGAGCTGGGGTGGTGTCTCTATCCACTAGGGAGGTGACCACACTCCTCTCCGCGCCTATAAATAGGACCCCCGTCACATCAACAGTTAACTGAATGAACAGTAAGTTGAGCGTGGGTTAATTGCTGCGGCCTCGGATTTTCAGTCCGCGCGGGTTGAGAAGGTTAACCGGTTTGCTGTTTGTAGGTTGTGCGGCTAGCACTGAGAAGCCGGGACTTTGATGCTGACTGCGGTCAGGGATCGTTGAAGGTTGCGGTTTACAATCAGCAGTTTGCAGCAGGTCGCAGTTGCGGCCAGCCGGTCTTCTCTCCTTCAGCAATTCCAGTTCAATAACCTGTCTGTCGGTCTTGGCGGTCTATTCATCAGTTCGGCAGCGATCTGTTAGCGGTCTAACTGGCGGCTAAGCGACCTCAGCAGTCAGGCGGCTTGCAGTTTTCGTACAACTCTTCTTCAACTTGAATAACGGGTAGTCCGCGCGACCTCGCGGTCTCTGCCGACTTCGCTGTTCAGTTCGGCAAGGGCGGCGGTTTCGGCGGTCTCAGCCTCTGTCCGCCCAGCTTCTGTTTTCTGTTGTTTTCTGCTTCCCTGTTTGTACTTGGCGAAATCATGTCTCGTCATGTATATCTCTTGTTGTAAAGGAGATTGCTAATACATGACCTGCTTCTTACTATTCTTGCATCTGATTTACTGAGCTTGGTTTGAAGTGTTCCCGCGTCTGTTTCCTGCTTGATCAAGGTGTCATGTTGGTAGCTTTGGAAGTTTTACTTGATATCAAAGCTATCAACTTGACCATCTTGTGAAATTTTAACATATGTTCCATCTTTTTATTCCACAACCAAGGCTCCGTTTGGGGGGACTTATTTTCACCGGTCAAGCGGTTATGACCGCATGAACCGAACCTTAACGGTTACGACTGCATGAATCGACCAAACGAAGCCCAAATCACGCCAGGGTTTGTGCCACTTCCTAACAATAATCATCACAGATATGTGATTTTATACTAATTTCATAGTTCTGATGTAGGACTGACTGTCTGATTCTGAATTCTGAGGCCATCAACATGGGCATCCAATGCAACCTTTGATCTCTAGCTAGCAACCCTAATCTTGACTTTAGGGTATTGATTGAGTGAATCCCCGTCTCTAATAGGACGATGATAAAATGAATCAAACTTTAATCAGTATGATCAACTAGAGGTCGACATACCATGAATCATGAGGTGATTTTATAAGACACAATTTTGAATGATGGGGTATCCTGTCCACCCACTAAGGTTTTGTGAAGTTTTGAAATATCATTTCCCAAATCCCTTTATGTACAAACCCTTCAACTTCACTCACATTCTCTTCTTATGTTAGAGGAAGAATCTTCCACCAGAATTATTTTGAGCTATTGTCACTCAAACCTTAATTATTAACATCTTACAAGTACAAGTAATATCACATGGGTCCGACTAGAACCCTCATACCATATTACATACACAAGCTAAACATTAGTATAAGGCATTGATGGGGCCAAGTCCATTTATAGAATAATCAGGGTGCGGTTAGCAAATTACCCATGATCTCCATCAAATTAGTGGGATCATGTGTTTGACCGACGCGCGCGCGAACACCGCACATGATCACCCAGGCCGCGGGGCACCGTCCGCAAGGGGCGGTCTCTCCCTGGTCGCCTCCCGGTCGCGGGGCGCCGCCCGCTCCATGGCCGCATCCCGGTCGCTGGGGGATGCCCGCGTGGGGCGGCCGCTCTACAGCTGTCGCCCGGCCGCGGGGTGAAGCCCGCAAGGGGCGGCCGCTCCACGACCGCCGGTCGGTCGCGTGACGCCACCCGGCCACGGGGCGCCACTCGGCCGTGGGGTGACATTTGCAAGGGGCGGCCGCACCATTGCCGCCGCCCGCCTGCGGGCCGCCGCCTGCAAGGTGCGGTCGTGCCTCGGTCTCTCCTCCTCATGGCCGCTCGTCACGATCCTCCCTCGTTGGTGGCCGCCCGCCGTTAAGGTTGCCGCCTGCGCTCGCTGATCCTTCCCCGCTGGCTGATCGCTCTACTGCGATTGCCGCCATCCATTTGGGGATAACAACTCACTAACCACCAAAGTTATTGGGTAGTTTAATTAATAAATAATTGGATAATAATATTATGCAAATAATATTCTCCCAAACCAGATTTGAAATTATGATATTTGTAGTTACGGTATTCGGATAGCCGCGTAACCACCTCATGGAGGCTATAAAAACGCTCTCATGCCTCCTCATTTCTCACATTTTCGCTTCTTTGCTTTCTTCCTCCTCAGGCAAAAGCTCTGCCAGATTCCTCCAATGCGCCACCTTCAAGCCACTTTCAAGCCATCTTCAAGCCCCCTTCGAGGTTTCTTCGAGCCACTCGCAAGTCATCGCCTCGCCACCAATATCTGCCGAAGTCCACGAACGAGCAACGAGAAGGAAATTTCTTCTACAGCAAGCGCCCTGTTTGTTCACAATTCCCTAGCAAACATTCTCACACGGGGCAGCCTGTTGGCCGCCGTGAGTCTAAGTTACTCTCTCTTACCTCCAAAGTGTAACGAGTAGTGACATGTCGGCATCGATTCCCCATGAAAGTTGTAATCACAAGCAAATAGTGGATTTCAACCAATATAGACCCAACTGCTTGATTTTTTACCCAGTTGAGGGATTTTTTCACGTCAAAACCTTGTATGTACAATTTCTCTCTCATTGGTTGTGTTTACCCGGGCGAGTACAAATGAAAATGAAGAAAAAAAATCTAAGTCCTAGGAGGTCCTCGATCAGGAAGATGTGGATGTCGCCCGACCTAGCCCATCTCGCGTGCTCGGCGGAAGTGCTCACTAGCCACCACCATCGTGGCGTCACCTCATCGCAGTTGCTCCTCCATCCTCGCCAGTCGCCCAGCAGACCCCATGCTCGCACGCATGCTGGCCAATTCCCCGTCGAAGTGCTGGATGCGATGGTCGGTCATCGCTAGCCGCCTATCCATCTCTTGGATCATATGGAATCGGCCTTCGTAAGCTACCAGACTCTCCCGAAGTTCTTCATTTTTGCCATCCTCACCTCCAGTGCCGAGATTCGGCGATGGGATTTGCAGATGACGAGCTGGTCAAACTTGGCCACCAACTCGAAATAGGCGTGAGCGGCAGCATGGCGGTATTCATTCCCGGAGAACCAGAGGGTGTCAATGACAGTCGCTCCAGGAGTTGAAGGGCGACCTGTCAAAAAGTACCAAGTCGTCGAGTCAGAAATCAGCGTCAGCAATCAAACCAGTTCAGCAGTCGTGCGAGTTACCTTGCCGAGCGGACCGAGATCGCCGGGGAGGACTACGACGAGCAGATTCTCGCGGGCCTGATGACGAGCCGCCAGGGTGCTCGACGGGCTGCCCCTGACCGCGACCTCCAAGGTCGCGACTTCCGTTCCTTGGCGGCAAGCAGTTTGTGCGCCGTCTTTCTGGATCTCGCGCCGAACTGTCAGGCGAGACCCGAGGGACCGCGACTTCCGGGCAGAATTGAGGGTTGGCTTCGTTGCTCGGCGGCCGCTGCAGTGTAGTGCTTGTCGGTAGTTGCGATCTCGCCGGAGGAGGTGGCGGCGATAGTGGTGTGCTCGATTTTTGCGATTTAGTCAGAGGCGGCGGCTGCAAAGGAGTGCTCGCCGCTGACAGCGTAGTTTTAGTCGCAGGAGGAGGAGGGACTTTGCTCGCCTCCGGTTGCAGAGACTTAGTCGTCAGAGTATCTTTCTTATTTGGCACAGGGACTTGTGTTTCTGGCCCCTACATGGATACAAGGTTGATCTAATTGGTGTGCGCAGTTCAGTGTGGAGGCTAAGCCTTGAGGGAGATCGTCAGAGTTGCTCGCAGGGGAGCGACATCCAGAACCCCGCCTGAAGTAGTCGCCAGGGGAGTTGCGGATACAAGGACAAGTCAGTATGGGGACAGATCAATCAGCGATTTTTGTAGTGTTCGGCAAGATGGCGACCTTGCGAGGCAGCGAGATCTGTCTGCAGCAGTGCTTGAGATCTAGCGACTTCGGGAGCAGGAGGAGAAGCCGACAAAGGGAAGAGAGTGACGTCAGTAGCAGATAGCTCGGGGATGTCACTCAACCTGAGGTCGTCGAAGAGTTGTTGGGTGCTAGTGGAAGGTTCGGGCTGG
Source organism: Platanthera guangdongensis (assembly GCA_039583875.1). Lineage (NCBI taxonomy): Eukaryota > Viridiplantae > Streptophyta > Magnoliopsida > Asparagales > Orchidaceae > Platanthera > Platanthera guangdongensis. The sequence continues at coordinate 282,898,315 of CM077151.1, read as the reverse complement.
TCGGCCGGGGATGCAACATTCATGGACAGGGAGGTGACTTTCTCCATCGCTGGAGGCAGGTTGTCAGCTTTGGAGGTGAGCGTCTTCTTCAACTTTTTAAATTTCTTCTTCTTTGCGGGAGGGAGGTCGGCAGCAAATTTGCCTTCTCGCGACCTTTTAGACCTTGAAGGCTCAAAGAATCCAGACAGTGCGGCAAGGCTCTCTTGGTAGACTTCCTCGGCAGAATTCGACATTGCGTGCGAGTTCAAAAAGTGTGCCTCAAAGACCAGTCACCCCTATTTATAGAGTCAACAAACATCCATCAAGAGCGAGTAACTCAGATACTCGACCAAGCAGCTCGCCGAATAAGCATTGAATGATTCTTAACGAGTTCATTTGTCACTCGAAAAGAGCGGGGATTGTGTACAACCCATATTCTTTGAGGGTGGACCCCTCCAAAGCCAAGTCAGCAAAAGTCAAAGTCAGCAAGTCAAGACAGAAGTCAGAGTCAATGCGCCAGGCAGTAGAAGGCCTGGGCGAGTATAGCGAGCTCCCCTCATATACTCGCTAGGTAGGCAACTAGGCATGATATTCGCCCAACCGTACAAGCTCCCCCAAGAAGTCGCCTAGTCGCCTGGAGGTGGGCTATAAATAACCCCCCCCCCCCACTCTTTGAATTTCCCTATAAATAAGATCTCAGGGGTACGAGGATGGACACCTTGGAATCTCGACGAGATCTCTCAAACTCTTTTCTTAGACTCTAGCTGAGCCTTTGAATTCCTTTTTCAGAGAGACCAGGTTGCGACTTAGCGATTATCCCCTTTAGTCGTCGTGACTTAGTTACCAGTTAGTCTTCCTCGTACCCTGCTCGACCATTTTTGATTGTGAAGGGTTGCTTCTTCCAAGATTCCGGGTACGTGGTGGGACCTTCCTATCGCAGCACCTGGGGCCTATTTGTTGTTTGTCAACTTCTGTACCTTAGCCCGCTAGCCGTCGAGCCCAACCGTTGAACCGGTAACCTTAGGATGCCTTGATCCGATTTTTGGAGTAGGGAATTTTCCTGGCTTCAACACTATGAAATTGTAATAAAAAAGTGTCGGTCTTAAGGTTTTACATCACAACATAAGTATCAAATCAGCAAACATGACAATGATCAAAACATCGGCTTGCAGGATGGACTAATAAAAGCAGTAAAAAGAGAGAGCAACTTTCTTTTCCAATGTGCTTTAAGTCCATTATATACTCAGTTGCTCGCTATGACACGTACACCGAACACAAATAAGATGTAACAAGGGTCAGTTATGAGTTGACCACAAACCATGCAACGATCCCACTCATAGGTTATCCTAACAGACTCCAAGATGGTGTTGAAATTTTACAAGTCAATCAATTGGTAGTTTTGGTATCAAGCAAACACTTTCAAAACTATCAAGCTGATCACTTGATCAAGCGGAAAATGAGAACTAGGCGCAGGAACACTACAACCATAAACTGAGCTATGTATCAGAGACATCGAAGAGCAAACACAGATCTTGCATTAATCCACTATCAACTTTACAAGGCAAGGTATACATGGAGAGACGTGATTTCGCCAAGAATAATGAGAAGAAAACAAGCAAAAGCGACTTCAAGCCAGGCGGACTGCCTCCAAGACCGTTGAGTCCGCCGAGACCGCCAAGCCGCTGCTGCTACTCTGATTCTACGGAGTCCGCACAAACCGCGGACAACTCGTTATTCTGCTGACGTCTGCTCTACAAGCTACAACCGAACTGGATGAACAGACCGCCAAGCTCACCGAGACCGGCGACCTGGTTATTGAACTTAGACTTCAATTGCTTGAGAGAAAACTAGTTGGCCGCCAAATGTGACCTGCTACAACCGCTGATTGTAAACCGCAAGCTTCACTGCTTCCTGACCTTGATCAGAATCAGACGTCCGGCTTCACAGTGCTAGCCGCACAACCTGCAAACAACAACCAGTTAAATCTCAAACCGCACGACCTAGAAAACCGAATCCGCAACAATTGATCTGCGCTCAACTTATTGTTCATTCAGCTACTGTAGACATGTCAGGGGGGTCTATTTATAGGCGGGATGAGGAGTGTCGTCACCACCCTAGTGAATAGAGTCACCACCCCAGCTTGCAACTAGCACAACCCAGTCTGCCGAGTCTACAAGGTCAGTCCACCACTATGAGGACACTGTGCCAGTCCGCACACATAGCAGCACGCGGACACAGCAACATCCTGTACACTACGTCAGTCCACATGCTACATGCGTACACGACACTAGCCTACACTGCTCGCAAGCACAGCACCAGTCCGCCACACTGCACAACACACAGACACAACCACATCCCATACTGCATCAGTATGCACGCCATACACTGACATGGCGACAGTCCACACAGCTCGAGAACAATGCCTTAGCCCGCCACGAGTCCATGACCAACAGGCAGACCGCCCGGTCAATAGCGTACTCTACGGACACTACATCAGCCCTCCGCACAAGTCCACGACCAACAAGTAGATCGCCCGGTCAACAGCGGACTCTGCGAACGCCATAGACTTGTCACACAATGTGACCAAGTCCAGCAACCCACCAAACTGGTGCGAGCTCGGTGGACACGAAACCTAGACCGCCAACTTCATGGACAGTCTGCCACCATGAATGCGGCTATCACCTACCACATCACCGGAGAACTCGGCAAGGACCAAAGCCGATCTCCAAAACCAGTCCGCAATAGCGGACTCCGCGGACTCTAACTGAGTTTGCCACATCTCCGTGGATTTAATCTCCAATCCGCCCAGTTACTTCAAGAATAAGATCTGCAGAGCCGCAGGCCGAGCTGAGTACCACCACCAGACCGCCAAAGACAGACCGCCCAGGCCGCTCCACTAGACGCCCAAGCCTCCAAGTCTACCCTAGTTATTGACCAACCAGGCCGCAACAATAGTCCGCCCAGGCCGCGGACTCAGACCGCCCAGTCCGCACGGTCTACTCCATCACCCACTTTCACTTCATAATTTTCAACACTCCCCCTTGAAGTGATAAGTGGTGGTCAAGCCCAGCAATCCACAAGACCGAGTAAACGACACCTTCGGCAACGACTTCGTGAAAATGTTCGCGACATTATCCTCACTCTGCACATGTTGCACCATCAAAGATCCATCCAACACCTTCTCCTATATGAAGTTATGCTCAATCTCGATGTGCTTGGTCCGAGCGTGACAAACTGGATTATTCACCAGTTTCAGGGCACTCTCATTATCACCGCTTAGTAGAGTAGGACCGCGCACTTCTTCATAGACATCCTCTATTAATCTCCTGAGCCAGATGGCTTCCCGAGCTGTCAAGGTCGAGGACTTGTATTTCGCTTCCGTAGTAGAGACAGACACTAAGTCTTGCTTCTTGCTGCACCAACAAATTCTCCCTGATCCACAAGTGAAGACGTAACCAGATGTTGACTTCCGGTCGTCTGAATCTCCCCCGTAATCAGCATCCGAGTACCCTTGAAGAACAAACTTTGTGCCTCTCCTATACAGGAGACCCATGTCAGAAGTGGCCTTCACGTACTTCAAGATATTTCTAGCCGCCATCAGATGAGGCTACCTGGGCTTCACCATATACCGACTTACTCGGCCAACTGCATAAGCAATGTCTGGTCCTGTAATCGTCAGCTAAATCAAACTCCCAACTAGAGCCCGAAACACCAAAGGATCTGGAAGAATCCTCCCCTCATCGCGCTGAAGTTTGATGTCAGAATCAAATGGAGTAGAGCTACTCTTCCCCTCCTGCATGTCGAATCGCTGAACGATCCGTTCCACATAGCATTTCTGGGACACGAGTATGCCGATCTTTTTCCTCTCCACCTCAAGTCCAAGGAAATGGTGGAGTTCACCCAGATCCTTCATCTCGAACCTGATAGCTAACTCTACCCTGAGCCTAGCTACTTCCTCCTTGGAGTTCCCTGTGATGATCATGTCATCCACGTACAATAGCACTAGGACTAGAAGCTCCCCCTTCTTCTTGACGAAGAGGCTCGAATCTGAGTTTAAAGCCAGATACCCGCAGAACTGGAGGTATTATGCAATCTTCCCATACCAGGCTCGAGGAGCCTGCTTCACCCCATAAAGCGCTTTCTGGAGCTTGCAGACGTAGTCCGGATGTTCTTCAAATATGCACCCGAGCGGCTGATCCATGAAGATGTCTTTTTCAATCTCCTCGTAAAGAAAGACATTCTTTACATTCAGCTACCACATCTTCCAACCCTGGCAAGCCGCCAAAGAAATCACCACTTATACTGAAGTCATCTTCGCCACCGAACTAAATGTCTCCTCATAGTTCTCATCGTACTGTTGCGAAAACCCTCGAGCTACGGGCCGAGCCTTGTACCGCTCGATGCTTCTATCTGCCTTCTTCTTTAGGTTGTAGACCACTTGCAAGTAACAGGAGTAATGTCATCCATCTTGGGCACCAAGTCCCAAGTTTTATTCTTCCTGAGGGCAGCCATCTTCTCATCCATAGCATAAACCCACTCTTTTACTCCAGTGGCTTATTCAAACTTTGAAGGCTCCTACTCATCCAAGGATCCTGCGAAGAAACAAGTAACGAAGCTCACTGTGTTTCCTTCGCAATACCGAGCTGGCGGCTTAATGGTCCTTTCTTATCTTCGAAGAGGTTGCTCCTTGCTCACCACCTCCGCTGCTTCTTTAGTACTAACTCTGTTCCCAGGCACACTTGGAGCATCGCTCCCCCTACTTCTCGAACCAGAAGCTTCTGCCCTAGAGCTTGAAGTAACTGGAGCTCCTGGTGACACAGACAGCTCCACCTGAAGATCTTCAGCAGCTTCCTCCTGCCCTTTATCAACCCTGCTCTCCTGCAGTTCAATAGTGCCACCTCCATACGACGTCAGCTCATCAAAGACAATGTCTCTTGAGACAAATAACTTCCTTGTCATAGGATCCATCACTTCCACCCCTTCTTCCGCTCATCATAGCCTATAAAGACAAGCTTCCTTGCCTTTGCATCAAGCTTGGTCCTCTGAGCATCCGGGATATGAACATAACAAGTTGTTCCGAACACCCGAAGGTGTTCCACACTCGGCTTCTCCTTAAACATCATTTCCACAAGAGACTTCATGTTGATCATACTTAGAGGCATTCAATTGATGACGTATGTTACGCAGGCCATTCCTTCCGCCCAGAAGGACCTGAGAATGCCTTTTGCATGAAGCCAGCATTTGCAAGTTTCCGTCAAGTGACGGATCTTCCTCTCTGCTACTCCATTTTATTATAGAGTATGAGCACAAGTAAGCTCCATTTGGACCTCATGCTTCCTGCAGAAGTTAGAGAACTCAGATGAGACAAACTCAGCACCGTTATCTGATCTGAACTTCTTGATCCGCAAGCCAATCTGGCCCTCCACCAGCTCCTTGAACTCCACAAACAACTGGAAAACTACCAACTTTTCCTTTATAAAATACACACAAGTGTATCTTGAGTAATCATCAATTAACCAAGCATATATCTGCTGCCTCCAAGACTAGCAGTTACTGTTGACCCCAACAAATCACTATGGATGCATTCCAATGGTGTCTTGCTCCTCGTTTGAGACTTATCAAACGGAAGACGATGAGCCTTACCGTACTGACATCCCGCGTAAATGTGGCCATCGCCGTAGGAGGACAACTTCAGTAAGCCTTTCACCAGGCTCCTCATTGACATAGCCTTGAGCTTGTCTATCCCCACATGCCCTAGTCTCTCATGCCAGACAGCCGCATTATCATTGGCCCTCATCTGATCAACATAAGAGCTTGTTGATAAAACAAAAAAGTCTTTTACTCTTCTCCCTACATGAGCAACATCAGCCTTAACCGTTGATACGTTGTAGAGAAACCTTACTTCTGTTAGGCCAAACAGAATATGAAAGCCCGCATCGACTGTATTGGTCACCGAGAAGAGGTTCTTCTTCATGCCGGGTACGCGATACACACTCCTTAGAGTAAGCGGACCTTGAGCACTCTCCAAAGAAACAACACACTCCTTCTCTACAGAATGAACAGAATCACCAGCTGTAATAATTGCTTCATTACTTGAGAACAGTTGCAGAGATGAAAACTTTGACTCGTCTCCAGTGAGGTGATGACCACACCCCTAGTCTACTATCAAGTCATCTCGGTAGTCAACGGTGGCAAGAGCACGAATACACGTGCTTGTCAAAAAAGCTCCTCCCCACCCGGCTTCCTCAGAACTGGAATAAGCTCCCTCCTTGCCTGTAACATGCCCAGGTTGCAACTTGACCTTGTAGTCGCGCTTGAAGTGGCCTGCCTAATTACATTTGTAACACTTCAACTCTTTCTTCCAGTTCTTCTTAGGAGCATAGCTCCTCTCTTGCTGATAAGAGGTTGAAGGCCCTTCCTCAGCAGCAGGCTTCTTCTTCTTCTCTCATCTCTTATTCTTATTATTCTTCTCAGTGATGAGAGATTCACTACCTCCTTCAGAGATAGTCACACCAGTCATCTGCCTGTCCAATCTCTCCTATGATGCTAGCAAGTTTTCCAGCTCCAGTAGAGAAGATTGAGTTGCCCACCCTTGCACGGAAGTCACAAAGGCCACATATTCCTTCCACAACTCGCGAATTATGTGTCTCTTTGTTGGGTACATTGGTTTAAATGTACCTGACTTGAAGAAGCCTCACCCAACTCAATGATATACATCAAAATGTATTTGATGTATTTTGAGTTACTTGTGCAGGTTAAGTATTTGCAGGACTGAAGCAAAAAGTTTCTAAGTACATGTGTCGACACCCAGAGGGAAAGTGTCGACACTTAAGAAGACTTGTGTCGACACCCAAGCAAGCAGTGTCGACACTTGGAGTTATTGTGTCGACACCAGGGATGCTGAGTCGACACCAGACACAAAGTGTCGACACAAGGAGCTGTGTCGACACTCAATGAAGAAAGTACAGTAAAGCAGTGTCGACACTTAACAGCAGTGTCGACACCTAGAAGAACTGTGTCTACACAAGAAAGTGTCGACACTTGGAGCTGTGTCGACACTCAGCAAAAGTTAGCAGAGACTAAGTATAAGTGTCGACACTCAGAACAATGTGTCGACACTCAACAGAAGAGTCAACACTTGAAGTAAGTGTCGACACCCAGAACAATGTGTCGACACTTAGCTGAATACTCAATGCTTGAAGAAAGTGTCGACACATGGAGCTGTGTCGACACTTAGCAAAGAACAGCAAGATCAACAAAATATTCTAAGTACAAGTGTCGACACTAAGGGAATGTGTCGACACTCAGCTGAAGTCTCAACAAGAAGAAGAATGTGTCGACACAAGGAGCTGTGTCGACACTCAGCAAGTATTAACACTGAAGACATGTGTCGACACCAAGAAGTAGTGTCGACACTTGACAGATACAACACATGAAGATGTGTCGACGCAAATGTGTTGTGTCGACACTTAGAAGAATTCAGCAAAATTCTGAAGAACAAGTACTTGTGTCGACACTCAATTTCAGTGTCGACACATGAAGAAGAAACTGTGTCGAGATAAAGAATCAACAACACAAGGAGTTGTGTCGACACCTTGTAGGCTAGTGTCGACACTTACACAACTTGTGTCGACACTTGGTCCATAAGTGTCGACACTTAAAGACAGAAAGTCTCGACACTTTCAGACAGACAGAGAATTTTCAAGAACTGACTGGATGACTTGACAGCTGCCGTTCCAGCCGGTCTACAGCACTTGTCAGAGTTGTCAGAAAGCAGTTATGAACCAGACCAGCCGGTTACCATGAAGAAGGCCTATAAATAGGCTTGTGCTGTCTACAGAAGAAGTGGTTAAAAAAAGTTGTTGTTCAAATCATTGATCAAGTATTCAACAAAGAAGATCTAGCTATTCCTTAAAGAATCAAGTGCAGATCGAAGAAGTTAGAGAGAGAGAGCTCCATCCAAGAAATCAGTCATTGGAACAAGGCTGAGAAGAAGGGTTCAGATTTATTCTGAATCTTAAGAAGCAGAGATCAAGGATCAACTGCAGAAGGATTCAGTCTTATTGAGTTCTACTTTCAAGAAGCTTTGAAGAAAGCTAAGTCAGATTGATTCCAGCTGAGTTCTTCCAAGAACTCATCAAGAAACTCACAACTCCCCTCTCTTGTCTTTGGGTTGCTGAGTTAACAATTGTATAATCATTTTTATCGTGTAAGATCCTTTGGATCTGAGTTTTGTAAGCCTGCAATTATAAAGGCTGAGGGTAGGAGAGTGAAATCTCTGAGTGTAGGCCTTGGTGGCTGAGTGTAGGCCTTGGTGGCTGAGTGTAGGCCTTTGTGGCTGAGTGTAGGCCTTTGTGGCTGAGTGTAGGCTTTGTGGAAAAGCTGAGTTGTAGGGCTTTGGGCCTGAGGTGTAGGAAACAGTTTGGGTTCTGAGATAGTGGAGAAGTTTGGCCGAATCTAGTACACTGCTAGATAGGCGAAGGGGAAAAGTGGATGTACCCAAAGCTTGGGGAACCACTATAAAACTTTGTGTCTACTGTGTGATTGTTGTTGGCTGTGATTGTTGTATATGTGCTGTGTTATAGTAGATAGAATTCTGTGAAATTTACTGATTGCTGTCATAAAAGTTAAAAAGATTCAAGTCACCTATTCACCCCCCCTCTAGGTGATTAGGTACAATATCTTTCAAGTGCTATCAGAGGGAGGTTCCTCAAAAAGGACTAACAGTCTGAGGAGATCCTGATTGGCAGATTCAGTGTAAATCAAATTACAGATTCAAGAAAATCAAGAACCATGGGTTCCTCTGAGAATCACAAGGAATTGGGATCCATAAAATTACCTCTATGTAGGAAAGAGATATTTGGGATCTGGAAGGAAAGGGTAAGGCTGTTTATGGAAGCCTCAGACCCTAGGATTTACATCACAGTAAAGGAAGGGTCATATGTGCCCATGAAGATATCAGTTCTAGATGCTAATCAGAGAACACCAAAGGATTTCTCTGAAATGACAAAGGATGAGATTGCCCTAGCCACCATGGACAAAAGGGCTCAAAACATTATAGTGAGTGTCATAGATGATGCAACTTTTCAGAATCTAATACACTGTAAGACAGCCAAAGAGATGTGGGATACCCTTATTGTGTATATGGAAGGATCTGAAGAAGTTAGGCAAGACAGAAAATCCTTGCTAAATCAAGAGTATGAAAGTTTTAGACAAGGAAAGGGTGATAACATAACTGAGTGCTATAAGAAGTTCTATATGATAGTGAATGAACTCATGTCTTATGGAAGAGAGTTCAGTAATTATGAACTCAATGACAAGTTTCTAAGGTCCCTAACTAAAGATTGGGACACCAAGATCTGTGCCATTAGAGAAATGGCTAAGTTGGGAGAAATTCCTCCACCTACACTGTTTGGCAAATTGCTGTCATATGAAATGCAGTTGACAGTGAGGAAAGAGGAGGAGAAATCAACAAGAAATGAACATAAGGAAAGAACAGTAGCTTTCAAGACAGAAGCCACCAGAAAGTACAGAGGTAAGTCACCAACTCCACCTCCAAAGGTTGCTGAATCAGAGTCAGATGAGTCAGTCAGCACAAAATCTGAAAGCAGTGAAAGTGATGAACACTTTGCTGCCTTCACTAGACATTTTCAGAAGTTCTTGAAGAAGAAATAGTGGAGGTCAAGACCTTCTACTTCACAGGGAAAGAAGACTTATATCAGAATAAAAAAGCTTCAAAGAAGGACAGGAAGAGGACTAAATCTAGTAAGGCAACTGTTTCAAAAATAGTGTGTTATTGCTGCAATAGACAAGGTCATGTTGTTGCAGATTGTCCAGAAAAGAGAAAGGAGTCTAGTGACAGGAAGAAGACTCATTTCAAAGGCAAGAAAGAGAAGTCTTTTGTTGCCAAAAAGGAGAAGACTCTGTCAGATATTTCTTCTTCAGAAACTGAGTCAGATGCTGAGGCATACATAGGGCTGTTTGCTGAAGAAGAAGAAGAAGAGTTCATGCAGATTTTGGAGTCTATATATGAACAAGAAGACAGTCAATGTCAAGGGCTAATGGCATTGACAGAAGGTGACAAAATCCTGGAACAGCCAGGACCCAGTAAGGTACAATGTTCAACTCTAAGTTCAATTTCTTGTGCCAGTACAGAATCAGATTCATCCTCATCAAATGATGAGAGTGCATCTGAGTCTGAAGCAGATATTCATCAGTTGATAGATGAATACAAGGTTCTGTTGCAAGCTTACAAGAAGAGCAAGTCCCTAGCCAAAAGTCAGGCAAAGGAAATTGCTGATCTCAAAGCTGCTGCAACAGATTCTGAGAAGTTATTTGATCAAAAGCTTAATGAGATAGCCAGGCTGAAGCACATAACAGTGATTCAGATGGGTACTATGTCATTTAAAAATGATCAAATCAAGAGTCTGGAGATTAATCTTCAGAAGGAGAGAGAGCTTGTTGCTAGATTTTCTAAACCTAAGTCAGTGCTACCTTTAATTGATGAATTTGTTCATCACAAAGGCAAGGCTGGACTGAGTTTTATTAAACCTGCAAGGACTGAGCAGTCCAAGTTCAAGTCCAAGGGCAAAGCCCCAACATTCAACAAGTCAGCTGTAGATAAGACAGCAAAGACAGTACCTAAGCAAAGGTACAATAAGTTTGAATGTTGGTGTTGTGGCAAAGTTGGTCACTTTGCAATGGACTGTTGGCACAATGCTAGTGCCAAAGTGAGTAGCAAACTGCCTATTGGAAAACCAGTAGGTAGCTTTGTCTGGTTGCAAACTAACAAGTACCAAGGACCCAAGAATTCTTTGGGTTTTAAGGTTCATTAATCTGTTTTGCAGGTGAGTCCAAGTGGCCATACCCCAACATGGTACTTGGACAGTGGATGTTCCAGACATATGACTGAAACTAGGGGACTACTATGGGACTACATTCCAATCAAAGATGGTCCAAAAGTAACCTTTGGTGGTTCTGAAAAAGGAATCATCAAAGGATTTGGTAACATTTCTAGTAACTTGGTTACCATTACTCAAGTGGCTTATGTTAAAGGGTTGAAACACAACCTAATAAGTATAAGTCAATTAAGTGATGTAGGGTATGACATCTCATTTGTTAACGATGGTTGTCATATCAAGAGGTCAAATGATCAAGAGATCATTTTGACTGGCTATAGAAAGAGGAATGTCTACTGCCTAGACATTATGTGTGAGACCAATGACTCTCAAGTGTGTCTTGTAGCTGATGAGACAGTCTCTCATTATGTCAAATGGCACAAGAGGCTTGCCCATCTTAACTACAAGACAATTGGCAAACTCTTTAGCAAAGAGTTAGTGAGGAATGGTCCTCAAGTTAAGTGTGTTAAAGATGGTATTTGCTCAGCTTGTCAAAAGGGCAAGCAGACTAGATCCACCTTTAAAAGCATAGAAAACAAAGATGCTGTGAGGTGTTTATACCTCTTGCATATGGATCTCTTTGGTCCAATGCCAGTTCACAGCTTAGGAAGGAAGGTCTATACCTTTGTAGTTGTAGATGACTACTCAAGGTTTTCCTGGGTGTTCTTCTTAAGACAGAAATCTGAAACACCTAGTGTCTTCCATAGCTTTGTCAAGCAAATTCAGAATGAACTAGACAGTACAGTGGTCAAGATTAGAAGTGACCATGGTACTGAATTTCAGTCTGATAGCATGACAAAACTATGTGAAGACTTTGGGATATTTCAAGAGTTTTCTTCACCAAGAACACCTCAGCAAAATGGCATTGCTGAGAGGAAGAATAGGACCTTGATTGAGGCTGGTAGGACCCTATTAAGTGATACATCACTGCCAGAATATTTCTGGGCTGAAGCAGTTAACACTGCATGTCATGTTATAAATAGGGCTACCATCACTAAAAGCCTAAACAAGACCCCCTATGAAGTTGTGAAAGGCAGGAAACCAAACATATCCTACTTCAGGATCTTTGGTTGCAAATGCTTCATACTTAACAATGAGAAGTCTTACTTAACTAAGTTTGCTGCCAAGTCCCAAGAGGGAATTTTTGTTGGGTACAGCAACAATAGTAAGGCTTATAGAGTCTACAACTTGTCTACTCAAGTTATAGAAGAATCAGTACATGTAGTATTTGATGAGACTAAACTTATTAATAATGAGTTGTCTAGTAGTGTATGCAGCCCCACAGGTTTAACAAAGAAGATGGACAAGCTCACTCTAGAAGAAGAATCTACTACAAGACAGCAAGTAGAAGACAGTGGCTATTGTCCAGGGGGAGAACTACATGTACCAATTGCTGATGAAGTTCAAGGAGTACAACATGATGGAGATGCTGAAGAGGTTCAACCAGAAGTCAGGATGCCTCCAGCCAATAGGCATCTTAGAGATCATCCAGTAGAGCAGATTATTGGAGATCCAAGACAAGGGGTACAAACAAGGAGCAGAAACCTGAATGCAGCAGTCTACTACAGCTTTCTATCCCAAGTTGAACCTAAGAAGTTTGAAGAAGTCATACTAGATCCACAATGGACTGAAGCAATGCAAGAAGAGCTTAATCAGTTCAAGAGGTGCAAGGTCTGGGAACTAGTTCCTAAACCTAAAGACCACAATATAATAGGAACCAAGTGGATCTACAGGAATAAGATGGATGAACAAGGGGTCATCATTAAGAATAAAGCAAGACTGGTTGCTAAAGGATATAGGCAAGAAGAAGGTATTGACTTTGATCAAACCTTTGCTCCAGTAGCCAGACTGGAAGCCATAAGGATGTTTCTTGCCTATGCAACCTATCAAGGATTCAAAGTTTACCAAATGGATGTCAAGTCAGCATTTCTGAATGGTAATCTTAAAGAAGAAGTCTATGTGGAACAGCCTTCAGGTTTTGTTGATTCAACTCTACCTCATCATGTCTATAGACTTAGGAAAGCTTTATATGGGTTAAAGCAAGCCCCTAGGGCTTGGTATGAAACCCTATCTAGTTTCCTCATTGAGAACAAGTTCTCAAGGGGGAAAATAGATAAGACTCTATTCCTTAGGGAATCTAGAGGCAAAGTTATACTAGTCCAAATATATGTAGATGACATTATATTTGGGTCTACTGAAAGTAGCCTTTGCAAAAAGTTTGCAAAACTTATACAAGGTCAATTTGAGATGAGTAGTATGGGAGAGCTGAAGTTTTTCTTGGGTCTCCAAGTTAAACAGACTGAGAGTGGTTTATCTATCTGTCAGTCTAAGTTCACCCTAGAACTCATAAGGAAGTATGGTATGGATTCATCCAGTACCATGAAGACTCCCATGGGGTCAAGTATGTCTCTTAGCAAGGATGATGCAGGGAAATCTGTAGATGAAACCTTGTATAGAGGGATAGTTGGCTCCCTATTATACTTGACTGCAAGTAGACCAGATATCATGTATGCTACATGTGTCTGTGCAAGGTATCAAGCCTGCCCTAAAGAGTCTCATTTGACAGCAGTCAAAAGAATACTGAGATATCTAAAGGGCACTCCCTATCTAGGCCTCTGGTACCCTAGGAATGAGGATTTTGAACTAACAGGTTATTCAGATGCAGACTTTGCAGGATGCAAAGAAGATAGAAAAAGCACTACTGGAACCTGTCAATTCCTGGGTGGGAGATTAATTTCATGGAGTAGCAAAAAGCAAACAAGTGTGGCTATCTCCACTGCAGAGTCAGAGTATGTGGCTGCAGGAAGTTGTTGTGCTCAACTTCTGTGGATACAACATCAGCTTGAGGACTATGGATTTTAGGTAAGTAGAACTCCAATCTTTTGTGATTCTACAAGTGCTATTTCAATAGCTAATAACCCTGTATCCCATAGTAGAACAAAACATATTGAAATTAAATATCATTTTCTTAGGGAGCATGTAGAAAGAGAAGATATTTTACTTGAATATGTTAGAACAGATAATCAATTAGCTGATATGTATACTAAGCCCCTAGAAGAAGCTAAGTTCAATAGGTTTAAGATTGAACTAGTAATGATAAACTTAGAGTAAGTTTATAGTATTGAAATTGGCTAAGTAAAAAGGTGTCGACACATAGAGATTTCTGTGTCGACACAGAAAGTTGGTGTCGACACTTCAGGGAAAAGGTGTCGACACATCTAGAAAGTTAGTGTCGACACTTCAGAATATTAGTGTCGACACATGACAAGTTGGTGTCGACACACCCAAGGTGGTGTCGACACTTAGTGTTTACTCAGTATTCTCTAAGTAAAGTCTCGACTATGTGTCGAGTTAAGTGCTGTCGACACATAAACAAGTGTCGACACATAAAATCTGTTGACTAAACTTGTGTCGACACATATGTGTCGAGACATTCTAAGTCAGTGTCGACACTTATTGTCAGTGTCGACACAATTTAAGTTAGCTGTCCCGCCTGTTCATCTTCAAAATTAGAAAGGTATAAATAGGGTTTTGCCTTAGTTTGTCGACACGCTTTCAAAGTTTCGAGACCAAACTTCTGTGTCGACACCTCTCTTCTCTCAAGATAAATTCTACAAACCCTAATGGCGCCAAAGCTTGAGTAGAATGTCAACAAAGGATACGAGCTGGTGCGCGGTGCTTTTGAGGATGCCGATCAAGAAATTAAGGCTGTCGTAACCCTAGTAGCCGATTCAGGGTTAGACTATCTAGTGTCTGAACCTACTAAAATATGGAAGAAAGAGGTACTTGAATTCCTCAATGGAGCTAAAATAGACGAAACTGGATTCAAAATCAAATCCAGGGTTCATGGTGAGAAGGTTAAAGTGTCACCTAAAAGTCTGAGGAAGATTCTACAGCTACCAAGAATTAAAGAGGAAGATGAGGTTACACCTACAAAGACCAGGGAAGCTCTAACCTGGTGTGGACTGGATCCTAAGATGAAGCTTGGATCAGTGTTTCTCAGGAAGGGAATGAACAATCAAGAGAAATTCCTCTCAGAGATTGTTGGCAAAGTCATACTCAGCAAGCCAGGAGGGCATGACAGAGTGTCTACCTATATGTTTATTATAATGACAAGGATTATCTTCACTCCAAACACAGACTGGTCAGTTATAGTGTTTGAGAAAATCAAAGAAAGCCTGAAGAAGCCCAACCTGGGCAGGATTTTAAGTCTTTACCTTGCTGGTGTGATACCAGAGGTTATGCAACAAGCTGCTGGAAGCAAAATAAATCACATGAGAAAAATGGACATGAGGTTATTCTCTAGATGGGACAGGGTGTTGACTAAGGAGATGTCAACCCCTGAGAAGATAGTTTCTGAGAAGGAGATTCCACCAAAGAAGAAGAGGAAGACTGCTCCAGTGGCACAAGAGTCCACTAGCAGCTCTGAAAGTGAAGAGCATGTTGTCTTCTCATCTGATGAGAATGTAGAAAAGCCAGCAGTAAAATCTCCTGCTCCTCAAGATGATGCTGAGATCCAGGGGAGCTACCTCAAGCTAGCCCCATACACAAGGATCAAAGCCAGAGGGAGCTTCCAGTTGTAGATGAACCCATTACACTGGAAAGTGAACAAGCAACCAGCATTATCCTAGAGGTAATCACTGAACTCAATACTTTAGAATTTCCTATGAAAGATACTGATTTGTCTGATGTTCATCAGCAAACTCAGCTGGATAACCAAGTCCCAGATGTTGTCTTGGAAGACACATCTGTTGCAGCTCCAATAGTTCCTGATTCAGTGGTTGAAGAGCCAAGACTTTCTCCTGCTCATTCTCAACAAGAATACACCATGGAAGATTTATTTCTAAATCTAGATCAAGAAGATTTTGATAAGGAAACTGCTGCTGAAGAGGAGAATGCTCCAGTTCAGGGGGAGCAAGTTGTAATTCTTGAAGAGCCTGCCAGGAAAGAAACTGAGAAGGCACAAGATGTGCAGATTGAGAGGCCCCCAAGTCCTAAGGAGAGGGTTGAAATTGCTAGCTCCTCAGCTTCTGAAGATGAGGAGGCTACCAGGGCTAAGAAGCAGAAACTTTATGTATTCAAAAGAAGGAGTCAAAGTTATAAGAAGGCTCTACAATCTATTGCACCACAGCCTATAGTTCAGCAAACACCATCAGTTGATTATAGTGCTTTAATGGTGGCAATGCAAATTAAACTGGATGAGCACAGGCAGACAATAGAGAAGTATGTGGATGAAGGGCAGAAATCATTGCAATTTGATCTGGCCCAGGATATTAAATCCATAAGATTTGAGATGAATCTTAACAAGAAGGAGATGACAGACTGTTTTCACAAGGGTGGAAATACAGTGGTGTACTTGGCAACACACCAGGAGAAGATAAAAGCACAGGTGGATGACATAGCTGTGAAGCAAGGATATGTTCTTGAAAATCAGATAAGAATGAATGACAACCTTACTGCATCTCACAATGCTATAGTCACAGAACTAAAGAATCTGGCTGAAGGGCAGACTCCAGCTATAGCAAAGGCAGATTTTGACAAAGTATTTCTAGAAGAAATCACTGCTCTTAAGACTGCCATCCAAGATTCACAAAAGCTAATCACTGACAAACTCCAAAGGTTAAAACCTTTCTTCAAAGATGGAGTTAATTACTTGGATAATCAGGTGAGATTTCAAAAAGATGATGTGAGAGATCATATAGAAAGAGAAGTCATAAAGGGGAGAGGGTTTTAGTCAAAGCTAGCTCTGATCATGCCAAATGGATATCAAATTCTATCAAAGCTACACTGGGTTATCCTCCTCTTTGTGATGATGATAATGTGACTGAATCTGGAATTCATCCTGCCTATCTAGGAGGAGAGCAACCTGAAGTGGCTCAAGTCATTTATCCTCCTCTAGATTTTGATATGATTCATGCTGATGTACAGTCTATATATAGCCCACATGGGGGCAAGGACAATGTTATTATTGAGAAAGTTGTTCAGCCTATTTCTGAAGCCATGCAAGAGGCACTGCAGAAAGAAGAAGAAACTAGATTGTCAAAGAAGAGGTTTAGGAAACAAGCTGAACAAAGACCAGACTTTGAGCAGTGGAGCCCTACCTCTAGAAACATTATATTAACTGCCTGGAAAGCTGCCAAGGATAACATTCAAAGACAGGAACAAATGGTTTTCTGAAACTGAATGGAGGAAACATGAATCAAGACAGGAGGCAATAGTTCAATACAGAAGGAAGGCCAAGATGGGAAAGCTACCTCCTACAGCTCTGGAGTCTAGCAAGTACTTTCCAAGCCATACCATTACTTTGAAAGGCAGAAGATTAAAGAAGAAGAGCTTAAGAAGAAAGATCTGAAAGGCAAGAAGCCTGCTGATGGAAGCTGAAGCTCTCTGTTCAAGCTAAAGTTTCAAGTTGGCAAAGGAATAGTGATTAAGGAGCCAGAACTGAAATAGAATTAGAATTTTCTTGAAGTTTACTTTGTAATCTTTTTGATGTAAAATATTTTGTGAACTTAATGAAAATGAATATGACAGATATTAGAACAATGTGTTATATGTTAAATCTATTTCATATTTGTTCTGTGATGATGTCTATGTCTATTTCATATTTGTTCTGTGATGATATATTTGTATACATGTGTTGATTAATACATGTTTATGTTACACTGCTGTATATAATCCTGGTTTACATCATTTTGTAATTTAATTATGAATGGTGATATCATTGACTAAGGGTTATGACTTCTCCAAATAGGGGGAGATTGTTGGGTACATTGTTTAAATGTACCTGATTTGAAGAAGCCTCACCCAACTCAATGATATACATCAAAATGTATTTGATGTATTTTGAGTTACTTGTGCAGGTTAAGTATTTGCAGGACTGAAGCAAAAAGTTTCTAAGTACATGTGTCGACACCTAGAGGGAAAGTGTCGACACTTAAGAAGACTTGTGTCGACACCCAGGCAAGCAGTGTCGACACTTGGAGTTATTGTGTCGACACCAGGGATGCTGAGTCGACACCAGACACAAAGTGTCGACACAAGGAGCTGTGTCGACACTCAATGAAGAAAGTACAGTAAAGCAGTGTCGACACTTAACAGCAGTGTCGACACCTAGAAGAACTGTGTCTACACAAGAAAGTGTCGACACTTGGAGCTGTATCGACACTCAGAAAATTAGCAGAGACTAAGTATAAGTGTCGACACTCAGAACAATGTGTCGACACTCAACAGAAAGTCAGCACTTGAAGTAAGTGTCGACACCCAGAACAATGTGTCGACACTTACTGAAGACTCAACACTTGAAGAAAGTGTCGACACATGGAGCTGTGTCGACACTTAGCAAAGAACAGCAAGATCAACAAAATATTCTAAGTACAAGTCGACACTAGGGAATGTGTCGACACTCAGCTGAAGTCTCAACAAGAAGAAGTATGTGTCGACACAAGGAGCTGTGTCGACACTCAGCAAGTATTAACACTTAAGACATGTGTCGACACCAAGAAGTAGTGTCGACACTTGACAGATACACACATGAAGATGTGTCGACACAAAGTGTTTGTGTCGACACTTAGAAGATTCAGCAAAATTCTGAAGAACAAGTACTTGTGTCGACACTCAATTTCAGTGTCGACACATGAAGAAGAAACTGTGTCGAGATAAAGAATCAACAACACAAGGAGTTGTGTCGACACCTTGTAGGCTAGTGTCGACAATAATACAACTTGTGTCGACACTTGGTCCATAAGTGTCGACACTTAAAGACAGAAAGTCTCGACACTTTCAAACAGACAGAGAATTTTCAAAACTGACTGGATGACTTGACAGCTGCCGTTCCAGCCAGTCTACAACACTTGTCAGAGTTGTCAGAAGCAGTTATGAACCGGAGCAGCCGGTAACCATGAAGAAGGCCTATAATAGGCTTTGCTGTCTACAGAAGAAGTGGTTAAAAAAAGTTGTTGTTCAAATCATTGATCAAGTATTCAACAAAGAAGATCTAGCTATTCCTTGAAGAATCAAGTGCAGATCTAAGAAGTTAGAGAGAGAGAGCTCCATCAAGAAATCAGTCATTGGAACAAGGCTGAGAAGAAAGGTTCAGATTTATTCTGAATCTTAAGAAGCAAGAGATCAAGGATCAACTGCAGAAGGAGTCAGTCTTATTGAGTTCTACTTTCAAGAAGCTTTGAAGAAAGCTAAGTCAGATTGATTCCAGCTGAGTTTCTTCCAAGAACTCATCAAGAAACTCACAACTCCCCTCTCTTGTCTTTGGGTTGCTGAGTTAACAATTGTATAATCATTTTTATCTGTAAGATCCTTTGGATCTGAGTTTTGTAAGCCTACAATTATAAAGGCTGAGGGTAGGAGAGTTGAAACTCTGAGTGTAGGCCTTGGTGGCTGAGTGTAGGCCTTGGTGCTGAGTGTAGGCCTTTGTGGCTGAGTGTAGGCCTTTGTGGCTGAGTGTAGCTTTGTGAAAAGCTGAGTTGTAGGCTTTGGGCTGAGGTGTAGGAGCCATTTTGGGTTTTGAGATAGTGGAGAAGTTTGGCCGAATCTAGTACACTGCTAGATAGGCGAAGGGGGAAAGTGGATGTACCAAAGCTTGGGGAACCACTATAAAACTTGTGTCTACTGTGTGATTGTTGTTGGCTGTGATTGTTGCATATGTGCTGTGTTATAGTAGATAGAATTCTGTGAAATTTACTGATTGCTGCCATAAAAGTTAAAGATTCAAGTCACCTATTCACCCCCCCCCCCTCTAGGTGATTAGGTAAATATCTTTCACTCTTCACTTTACTTTAGAGATGGGCTCATCAGGATCCAATGCTGATATTTCACGCACAGATTCTTCATCTTGAGGAAGAACTTAGAGACGGAAGATCACGTTGAGTTGCCTTAGCCAAATCATTCTCCGGAACTGCAGCCTTGCCACTTCTTCCTGTTGAACACCCCATCAATGTTTTGTCCAAATCTCTGCAGCAGACTCAATCCTAAGATTTGATCAAAGAGCTCATGTGAGATAGCTCATTTAAAAGTATATACAAACTCTGCCTTGGCATTAGTTCTTCTCCAAACTCTCACTTCCTCGGCAGTTCCAGTAACAGCATAACCTCTTGCTTGTTGTCACCACCGACGACCTCCCGTAACTCCTCACCCAAGAGATAGGTCTTCATACAGAACTTACACTTCTTGAAGTTTGTCACTGTAAGAACTCAATGTCAAGACCTCTTCCGTAGGCTCCCTCCATTTTAAACAACCACTGATCACAAAGCTTCAGAAGCGTCGAGCACAATTAGGTTGATCACAGCTCACTGCTCGAGCAACTGTTCCCTCTTATACATGTTGAAATTTCACAGCCGAATAAATGGTAGTTCGGGTATCAAGCAAACACTTCCAAAACTATCAAGTTGATCACTGATCAAGCGGAAATGAGAATTAGGCGCAGAACACTCCAACCATAAGTTGAACTGTGTATCAGAGACAATGAAGAGCAAACACAGATCTTACAATAATCCACTATCAACTTTACAAGGTCAAGAAATACATGGCGAGACATGATTTCGCCAAGTACAATGAGAAGAAAATTAAAAAGCAACTTCAAGCTGGGCGGACTCCTTCAAGACCGATGAGTCTGCCGAGACCGCCGAGACCTCAAGCCGTTGCTGCTACTCTGATTCTACGGAGTCCGCGCAAACCGCGGACAACCCGTTATTCTGCTGAGCCGTGCTCTACAAGCCGCCGACGAACTGGATGAACAGACTTCCAGCCCGCCGAGACCGGCGACCTGGTTATTGAACTTAGACTTCAATTGTTGGCAGAGAAAACTGGTTTGCGGCCAAATGCGACATGCTGAAACCACTGATTGTAATTCACAAGCTTCACTGCTTCCTGACCTTGATCAGAACCAGACGCCCGACTTCACAGTGCTAGCCGCACAACCTGTAAATAACAACCAGTTAAATCTCAAACTACGCAACC